>JAVSCE010018618.1:0-44615 GCA_032199065.1 Smutsia gigantea | reverse complement strand
AAGAATAAAACAATAGAAAAAATCAATAAAACCAAGAGCTGGTTCTTTGAAAAAATAAACAAAATAGATAAACCCCTAGCCAGACTCATTAAGAGAAAAAGAGAATCTACACACATAAGAACAATCAGAAATAAGAAAGGAAAAATCACGACGGACCCCACAGAAATACAAAGAATCATAAGAGAATATTATGAGAATCTATATGCTAACAAGCTGGAAAACATAGAAGAAATGGACAACTTCTTAGAAAAATACAACCTTCCAAGACTGACCAAGCAAGAAACAGAAAAACGAAACAGACCAATCACCAGCAACGAAATCGAATTGGTAATCAAAAAACTACCCAAGAACAAAACCCCTGGACCTGACGGATTCACCTCTGAATTCTACCAGACATATAGAGAAGAAATAACACCCATTCTCCTTAAAGTTTCCAAAAAATAGAAGAGGAGGGAATACTTCCAAACTCATTCTATGAAGCCAGCATCACTCTAATACCAAAACCGGGCAAAGACCTCACCAAAAAAGAAAATTACGGACCAATATCCCTGATGAACGTAGATGCAAAAATACTCGACAAAATATTAGCAAACCGAATTCAAAAATACATCAAGAGGATCATACACCATGATCAAGTGGGATTCATCCCAGGGATGCAAGGATGGTACAACATTCGAAAATCCATCAACATCATCCACCACATCAACTAAAAGAAGAACAAAAACCACATGATCATCTCCATAGATGCTGAAAAAGCATTTGACAAAATTCAGCATCCATTCCTGATTAAAACTCTCAACAAAATGGGTATAGAGGGCAAGTACCTCAACATCATAAAGGCTATATATGACAAACCCACAGCTAACATCATACTTAATGGCGAGACGCTGAAAGCTTTTCATCTAAGATCGGGAACAAGACAGGGATGCCCACTCTCTCCACTGTTATTCAACATAGTACTGGAGGTCCTAGCCACAGCAATCAGACAAAACAAAGACATACAAGGCATCCAGATTGGTAAAGAAGAAGTCAAATTGTCACTATTTGCAGATGACATGATACTGTACATAAAAAACCCTAAAGATTCCATTCCAAAACTACTAGAACTAATATCTGAATTCAGCAAAGTTGCAGGATACAAAATTAACACACAGAAATCTGTTGCTTTCCTATACACTAATGATGAACTAACAGAAAGAGAAATCAGAAAAACAATTCCATTCACAATTGCATCAAAAAGAATAAAATACCTAGGAATAAACCTAACGAAGGAAGTGAAAGACCTGTACTCTGAAAACTACAAGACACTCCTAAGAGAAATTAAAGAGGACACTAACAAATGGAAATGCATCCCATGCTCTTGGCTAGGAAGAATAAATATTGTCAAAATGGCTATACTACCTAAAGCAATCTACAGATTCAATGCAATCCCTATCAAACTACCAACAACTTTCTTCAATGAACTGGAACAAATAATTCTAAAATTCATATGGAACCACAAAAGACCCCGAATAGCCAAAGCAATCCTGAGAAGGAGGAATAAAACAGGGGAAATTACACTCCCTGACTTCAAGCTCTACTACAAAGCCACAGTAATCAAGACAATTTGGTATTGGCACAAAAACAGACCCACAGACCAGTGGAACAGAATAGAAAATCCAAACATTAACCCAAACATATACAGTCAATTAATATTTGATAAAAGTGCCTTGGATATACAATGGGGAGATGACAGCCTCTTCAGCAGCTGGTGTTGGAAAAACTGGACAGCTACATGTAAGAGAATGAAACTGGACTACTGTCTAGCCCCATACACAAAGGTAAACTCAAGGTGGATCAAAGACCTGAATGTAAGTCATGAAACCATAAAACTCTTAGAAAAAAACATAGGCAAAAATCTCTTGGACATAAACATGAGCAACTTCTTCATGAACATATCTCCCCGGGCAAGGGAAACAAAAGCAAAAATGAACAAGTGGGACTATATCAAGCTGAAAAGCTTCTGTACAGCAAAGGACACCATCAGTAGAACAAAAAGACATCCTACAGTATGGGAGAATATATTCATAAAAAACGTATCTGATAAAGGGTTGACATCCAAAATATATAAAGAACTCATGCACCTTAACAAACAGAAAGCAAATAATCCAATTAAGAAATGGGCAGAGGACATGAATAGACACTTCTCCAAAGAAGAAATTCAGATGGCCAACAGGCACATGAAAAGATGCTCCACATCGCTAATCATCAGAGAAATGCAGATTAAAACCACAATGAGATATCACCTCACACCAGTGAGGATGGCCAACATCCAAAACACAAACAACAACAAATGTTGGCGAGGATGTGGAGAAAAGGGAACCCTCCTACACTGCTGGTGGGACTGCAAATTAGTTCAACCATTGTGGAAAGCAGTATGGAGGTTCCTCAAAAAACTCAAAATAGAAATACCATTTGACCCAGGAATTCCACTCCTAGGAATTTACCCTAAGAATGCAGCAGCCCAATTTGAAAAGGACAGATGCACCCCTATGTTTATTGCAGCACTATTTACAATAGCCAAGAAATGGAAGCAACCTAAGTGTCCATCAGTAGATGAATGGATAAAGAAGATGTGGTACATATACACAATGGAATATTATTCAGCCATAAGAAGAAAACAAATCCTACCATTTGCAACAACATGGATGGAGCTAGAGGGTATTATGCTCAGTGAAATAAGCCAAGCCGAAAAAGACAAGTATCAAATGATTTCACTCATATGTGGAGTATAAGAACAAAGAAAAAATACTGAAGGAACAAAACAGCAGCAGACTCACAGAACCCAAGAACGGACTAATAGTTACCAAAGGGAAAGGGACTGGGGAAAATGGGCGGGAAGGGAGGGATAAGAGGGAAAAAGGGGCATTACGATTAGCAGATGTAATGTTGGGGGGGCACGGGGAGGGCAGTACAACTCAGAGAAGACAAGTAGTGATTCTATAGCATCTCACTACGCTGATGGACAGTGACTGTAATGGGGTTGGTGGGGGGGACCTGATGAAGGGGTAGTTTAATAATCCTAATATTGCACATGTAATTGTAAATTAATGATAATAAAATAAATTATATTAAAAAAAAAAGAGGGAGGCAAGAGGGTCAGTCAGGGAGAAGGAAGGCAATATGGTGACAGGTGGGTGGGTCAGGATGCCACTGGTAGAAGGCGCCCATCCTCCGAGGAATGCAGGTGGCCTCTGGAAGCTGGAAAAGCTAGGAACCAATTCTCTGCTAGAACCTCCAGAAAGGACCAACTTTGTGGACACCTTGATTTTGGCCCAGTAAATTGACTGGGGATTTCTGACCTCCAGAATTATATGATAATAAATTTGTGTTGCTCTAAACCAGGTACTGGCTTACATTTATGGCATTTGGTCGCAGTAGCCAGAGGAAGCGAATACAGCAGTAGAGAACTTTCTAAAGAGTTGAGCATCCTCTTCTGGTCCAGAAAGAAGGCTGTGGGAGAGTTAGAGAGGGAACTATATCACCGGACCCAGGCCATGCATTTCAGAGCCCCCTGGCACCACGAAAACCTGCTCTCTGTCAGAAAGCCCTCAATCATCCCTGCATAAATATTCTCTTTTTGCTAGGAGCTCAAAAGGATAATTGCCAATTGGATCCAGTCCTGACCAGATCTTTCCCAAAGCCCACAGGTGAGAGGGGATGCAGAGCTGCACAGCAGAAAGAACACTCTTTTTAAAATCAAACAAGGTATGGTTCTGTGTGACAACCTTCATGAGTCTCGATATCATTATCTGTAAAATGAGAATAATACTATCACATAGCCTTGTGAGATAGAGCGATGAAAAGCTCTACCATTGTGCCTTATGAATAGTAGGAGCCCAATACATGGTAGAAACTGTTGTTTTTGTTATTCCTTTACTTAGACCCTATATTTGATTACATTCACCATTATAATAAGACAAAATTTTCAAAATATCCTCAGTAAATTAGCAGCTCAGTGGGAACAACAGTGAATATCTATACGTGTGATCTTCATGCCCTGTTCCCTCAAACACAGTGGGGAACAAATGCTTCTGACACTCTGAAAATGTATTTACACAACCTGCTCTCACAAAAATGTCAGAAAGAAGAAGGAGCTTCTAGAAAAGCGCACTGTCCTTAAGCCATCCTGACAATCATCATGTCCAATACACACACTGTATTACAAATGCTTATTAAAGAGGGGCTTAATTATTGCTTCCAACTGCTTCTGGCCATCAGCAGCCTTCAGACTTTGCAAAGAAGCACAGTGGCATTTCCCCCAAAGTTTTCATGGTATTATTGTGTTAACTGAACAGAGGATATGTACGGCGGCATGAATTCACCAAATTGATCCTGAAAAAACAAGCAAAGGACATGAACAAATTTTACGATAGATTAAAAATACAACCCACAGCTGGGATATAGAGGCCTAGTGGACTCTCAAATCCAAAACCGAGGTCACAAACTGGAAATTTGATTTCAGGAGCCAGGCAGGACCCTGAGGAGTAAAGGTAACGGCTCTGCTAGTGGGAGGGTCCGTGCAGACTGGGCTGTAGGCCCTGCTTGAAGGCACTCAGCTTGGATCTCCTTCCACCCAACAGACTCCTCTGCAGGCTGGCTTCAGCTTGCAGACGGTGAGCCTGTGACCCCTCTGGCTAATGCAGGCTTTTCCCAAAAAATCCAGGAGCCACAAACTCAGCCTAAGGGACAAGTAGAATACAGGAGGTGTTTTCTTCAGAGTCGTCTCTACATCAAATCACCATCACCCCCACTCCCACCCCTTAGGTGTCCACACCCTGAACTCTGACTGCTTGGATGCCCGCCAAACCCTGGCCTGACTTGGCTCTGCTTAGAGAATATTCCAGGCCAGATGACTCTTTCTCTTTGTGGTAAAAATTATCTATCTGAAGACTCAACCATTCCCTTCAGACGAGCTCAGGATTTATATCTATAGCCCTCCACGTATAGTCATACACATTATAATGCCAGTATCAATAAAGTATGCTATACAAATAAATCCTTTGTTGGCACTACTGGAAAAATTATATGCGGACTCTCTCAGTACCTGAGTATGTCTGATATCAAGGCTTTTTCATCCCAGATATTGTGAAAATTCAGTGCTATTATTAAGTTAATTTTTACTGGTGGAAGTTTAGACTGAGACAAGCTGCTAGAGTATGTATTTTGGAGCAGGGATCTCTCGTTACCTCAGATCACACCTGGTTTCATTTTCCATAAGGAATAATGGTCAGTGGAGAAGATTGGAAGGTAAAAATACTGGCTTTCAGAGTGGCTCTTTGGAGCCCATTTTTAAAAAGATAGACTTCATCTTTCTGAACAAAATGCTATAGAAATAAATTCAGTGTCTGGTTTTTTTTAACACTGCATTCATATAGGTTTTTCATAAAGAATATGAACAGAATTGATTGGAGGGATATTTAACTTTTTAAAGTTCATTTTATTTCCTTAAAGGTCATTTAAAACATGGATATAAATAGAACTTATGTTCAGATACAGATTTCATTTTATGTTTGTAAAAAGAGTTACTCTTACTTTTGTAGAAGAAAATATAAAGGCATATAAAATAGACTTCATGAAGACAGGTGTGTTTGGTGCATAGATACTAAAAGGGGTCTGCCTGAGTTCAAAGCCCGGCTCCAGAGCCAAGCCTGCAACATATTGCCCATCTTAAACAGTCTTTCAAAGAAAGGATGGCAGAAATATCCTAATGCCAATCAAATCACCTATCCCATTCTTTTTTGGGTAGAGGTGTGACAATGAAAATCTCTAAGGAGATGAGTTTGTAGAGGGCCAGTCCACAGACAGTAGCTCAGTATTATAATCCATCCAGACACTAGTGATGTTCCTACTCAAAGAAATATGAGGCTGAACTTTAAAACAATTTTGTGATACCTGACGTTTGGGCACAACAAATATTTCAGTGTTTTCGTATACATTGATTCATTTGGTTCTCACTAAAATCCTTCTGAGGGAAATGGGGCAGATGTTAATATCCTAATTTTTCATGAGAAAAAATTGAGATTCAGATGATCCAACTCAAGATCTGTTGATCCTTAATTAGCTTTCGGTCTCCTGCAAACCGCCTCGTACTTCTGGGCTTATCAGCAAACTCAGTGGGTTGGACAGGCTGTGGGTCAGGCCACTTCCTCTACCAGAACTTGCACGAATTTGGAGACTAGGCAGTTGGACCAAGCCAGGCTTCACTGGGCAGTGAATTGATAAGGCTGCCGACTTTCCAGGGTCTGGAACTGAGTCTGAGACTCACTCCCTCTTATCAGTGCCCAGGCATGAGGGAGCCCCGAGAGAACTCCTGCCAGTCAAAATGCCTTGGAAATCTGGCCACTCAGTGATTTTACTTACAATGAGAAACAGAGCAACAGCACAGGAGCCACAATTCTTAAATTCATTTCATTGGACTATTTTCACCCTGAAACGAAGTTGGATGCAAGGCCCAGTCCTGAACAGAAGTCAGCTTTGTTGACTCTAAAATCAAATCAAAAGGAATTTAAATGATGGATGAAAAGTCTTTAAGAGAGCTGAAGGATTTTCTCACTAGGCATGAAACCTGTGGAACCAAAATACCCGGGACCCTTTGACAAAGGCGGTTCCCTAGGAGAATGCCTGGTGTCTGGGACTGCACCCATCATGCCTTCTGCCTCCTTCTGAGGACTATCTTCACTGCCTTCTCCAGGCTACAATTTTACCCTAAGAATATACCAGGGATGTGGTCAGGGAGAGGGAGGAAAGAATAAAATTCCCAGATGTGCCAGCATTTAGGGTACTATGAAGACCAGCATCTTTGTAAATTTTAGTGACGTGGTGGCAGGATGTAGGGAGAGTGAGTGAAAAACATAAAATTTGTCATTAATCTGTCATTAAAGAATTTGTCAATAGGTCATGATGAAGGTGATCAGCCTTTTCTAAGCTGGAAATCTGAGGGTGCAAATTTTCCTTGTTATGTGAAGTGGGTTCCCAGGCTATTAATACTCCAAATAGGCTGACATTGGTATTCAATGGTTTTAAATAACAGAACCCAAGCCTTTTAACTACCTCTTATTAGCTATAGGCACCTTTTGGAAACCAAATTTTCCTTAAGAATGGAATGATCACTGAAATATCAAACTGAAATAGTAAATGGTACTCTTTGGGCCGGTACTGAGTTCTACTGATTGATGTCTAAATGTTTTGAACAGATACAGTCCTCAGGTTTTAAAGGCTGAACTTTTCAAACACAGCAGAGACAGCCACGTATGCAGAGTGGAGGTGGGGCTCAGGAGGCCACGGGACTCGGGCACAGGTTATGAGACTGAGCTATGCAGACAGGAGTCAGGAAACTCACAAAGGAAATAAACTGCACAATGCAGTAATGGCAGACAATTGATCTGGAGTCACTCAGAAAGGGCAACGTACTCCTGGTAGCTGCTTTAAGAAACTAGAAGCAATAATGAGATATAAATTTACACCTACTGGTCACAAAAAAAGAGTGAGAATACTATTGGTGATGGGGATGAAGGGTGGCTATGTTAGTACTTCCTGATAGAAATGTAAATTACTATTGTCTTTTGGGAACCCAATCCAGCTATATGTTGCCTCAACCTAGCAATCTCACTTTTGGGAATCTATTCCATAGAAATAAAAGCACTAGCATGTAACAGCATATGTACAAAGATGTCCTTATAACATTATTCAAAGGGCCCAAAATAAGGGAGGAAACATTGTGAATTATTATTAATAGATAAATGGTTGAATAAATTATGCTATAACCATAGCATGAAGTAGTAGGAAGTATTAAAAAAATCAGTCATGGAACAGACCAGAGAGCCCAGATATAAACCTGCACATATATGGCCAATTAATATATGATAAAGGAGCCATGGACATACAATAGAGAAATGACAGCCTCTTCAACAACTGGTGTTGGCAAAACTGGACAGCTACATGGAAGAGAATGAAACTGGATCATTGTCTAACTCCATACACAAAAGTAAACTCGAAATGGATCAAAGACCTGAATGTAAGTCATGAAACCAAGAAACTCATAGAAGAAAACATAGGCAAAAATCTCTTGAATATAAACATGAGCAACTTTTTCATGAACACATCTCCTCAGGCAAGGGAAACAAAGGCAAAAATGAACAGATGAGCTACATCAAGCTAAAATGCTTCCATACCGCAAAGGACACCATCAGTAGAACAAAAAGGCATCCTACAGTATGGAAGAATATATTTGTAAACAACTTATCTGATAAGGGGTTAACATCTAAAATATATAAAGAACTAACATGCCTAAACACCCAAAAAGCAAATAAACTGATTAAAAAATGGGCAGAGGGCCTGAAAAGACACTTCTCCAAAGAAGAAATTCAGATGGCCAACAGGCACATGTAGAGATGCTCCACATCCCTAATTATAGGGGAAATGCAAATTAAAACTACAATGAGATATCACCTCACACCAGTATGGCCAAGGGCCAACATTGAAAAGACAAGGAAAACAAATGCTGGTGAGGATGAGGAGAAAGAAGAACCCTCCCACACTGCTGGAGGGAATGTAAATTAGTTCAACCATTGTGGAAAGCAATATAGAGGTTCCTCAAAAAACTAAAAATAGAAATACCATTTGACTCAGGAACTCCACTCCTAGGAATTTACCAAAAGAAAACAATATCCCTGATTCAAAAAGACACATGAAGCCCTATGTTTATTGCAGCACTATGTACAATAGCCAAGACATGGAAGCAACCTAAGTGTCCATCAGTAGATAAATGGATAAAGAAGATGTGATACATATACAAAATGGAGTATTATTCAGCCATAAGAAGAAAACAAATCCTACCAATTGCAATAACATGGATGGAGACAGAGGGTATTATGCTCAGTGAAATAAGCCAGGCGGAGAAAGACAAGTACCAAATGATTTCACTCATCTGTGGAATATAACAACTAAGCAAAATTGAAAGAACAAAACAACAGCAGACTCACAGACTCCAAGAAGGGACTAGCAGTTACCAAAGGGGAGGGAATGGGCCATTATGATTACCACACATAATATAGGGGGGCACGGGGAAGGCAGTATAGCACAGAGAAGAAAAGTAGTAACTCTTTTAGCACCTTACTATGCTGATGGACAGTGACTGTAATGGGTTATGTGGTGGGGACTTGATAATGGGGGGAAATGTAGTAACCACAGTGTTGCTCATGTGAAACATTCATAAGATTGTATGTCAATGATACCTTAATAAAAAAAAAGAATCAGTCATGATCATTGATTAGAAAAGTTTTCCTTGAGGTATCATTGGGAAGGGCAGGGGAAAAAATGGAGAGAATTGTCTATAATATTATGACATTTTTGTGAAAGACAAACGGACAAAAATCCCAGTAGAGGTTTATGTATGTCTTATCTGTACACATTTGTGTGTGACTGTGCATGTGTGTGCATGTGTGTGTGGGGGTGATTACATCAGCATGAAGAAAATAAACAGTAGGATACATCAAGTATTAAGTATTAAGTATAAATGGTAAGAACATTGGGTTCTTAGTGTAAATGTCCAGGAGACTATAGAGGTTCAACAGAAGATGAAGTGGATGAAGGGGAGGAAGAAAGAGAAAGGAAACCACAAAGAAAATTAAACAAAAATGGTTTCTCACTTACATAGAACTATACATGCATGAGTTCATCTATCTATAAAGAAACTAGAGAAACAGAAATGGAGGGTTAAATCTGCCTTGTAAACCTGACCACGATATACTGTGAAGTAGAAAAGACAATCACAAAAGGTTGCTTTTAAAAAGAGGCAAATATAAACATCTGAGCACAAAACAATTAAGAATTTGTAAGGCAAAATTTGTAAAGAAAAGAGAAATGTCAGCATAGGAAGAAGTACATGCTGCCCATATGGCAGACAAAGGGGTGGTGTCCCAATAAACAAAGATCTTCTAAATTGTTAGGAAAAAGATAATGTAATATACAAGTTATGAATAAGCAATTATATGGGAGAACATTCACATAACCAACACACATGAGAGACTCAATCTTTTACATCATCATGGAAATGCAAATGTAAGCAATAATGAGGTATAATTTTTGCTCCCCTGGTCAGCAAAAATTAAAAACAACAACTACCAACTGTTGCTGGAGAGACTTTGAGTCAGTTAGGTACCTTTACACATTACTGGTGGAAGGGTAAATTGCTATAACAGTTCAGAAAAGAATAGTTTGGTAATATAGTAGTTAAAATACTCTTAGGATGATCTCTCTTTTGAAAATCTCTTATTCACACATATTAATATGTAAATGAAAACATGTATTTTGTGCATATTATATATATGCATATATGTGTATATACATACATATGTATGTTTTTCTTTCTCCAAGAGTATACATAAAAGATATCTATTGCAGCAATTCTGTTGTGGCACATACACAAATAAAGAAAACTACAAACAACCTCGATGCACACTGAAGATGAGGAAGAGTTTAAGAAACTGGTATATGCAAACTTGAAAATTATGCAGTTATTTAAAAGAAATAAATTTATATATAAAGACTGTGCAGTATATCTATGATCTATTATTAAGAAGAGCAAGTTGTAGAGTGTGACTTAATTTTTAAAACAATAATAAAAATACTATGTATTTAAAATAGAGAAATGTGTAATACAAATTAAAATATTTACATCCCTGTGTAATTATAAAGGTAAGCCGCAATTTCCTATAGTCTATTTATGTGCATGGAATCCTTATTATCTGATCTTCCCTAATAAATATGGGCATAAATTATTAGGTTATTGATAAACTATTAGGTTATCAATAATTAATATTTGGATTAATAACACATTCTTTTACATATAAGGAGTTGTGTCTGGGAGCAGGTGACAAGAGGTGAACACAGAACAGGTGTTAGGACATTCTGATTGTTGGAAAAGATGGTTTGGCTTTCGGCAGATCCCAGCAGCAGGTAGGAGTGTCACAAGAAGGTGGCCCATGGCAGCATGAAAAGCTACCAGCAGGTAGAGGTGTGGGCTGGCTGTGAGATCTGAGTCCAAAGACAAAACTAGTAATAAGACAGGTCTCCAGGTTCAGAGGAGCTGCAGAGCTGACTGGGTTGGCTGAACAAAGTAGACACTCAAGGGAAGGCAGCGTCAAGAACCAGGTAATTAGCAATGGAAAGCAAGCAGGGTTTTAGGTCTACCACGTGCGGCTGCGTGAGTTGTATGGTGCACAGCTCCAGGGCTGCTATTGGCTTGTATCGTGTGAAGGGTACCTGCTAGATTTGTAGAGGCAAGAAGCCCATTACAATACTGAATTTTACCCCAAGACCAGAGTAGATCAGCAACAAAAGTGACAATCTTGCTGATTATCATCACCACCACCACCACCACAATTGTGCCGCAGACATTATGACAACGTGTTATGCTTTACAGAAAACATTCACTGACCTGGTAAGAATTGAAGGTGGCCAGATCAGGTGTTACAATTACCACTAAAATGAAGACGTGTTCCTTGACTTACCCAAAATCAGAACAGACATGAGAACCCAGGATGTCTCCTAAAACTATTCTGTTCGCACTGTCTTAAACTGCTCACAATGGGAAGGAAGATTGGTTCCTGACATTGGGATTGGGCTGAGGTTGGGGACGGCTGAGCAGTGAGCCACACATATTATTATACAAACTGTAATACTTTCATACGAACTGTGTTTTATTCTTTTTTTCAAACCCAATGGGTAAACAAATTTCCCCTGGTAAGTGGATTTCCTGCTGGGTAACATTCAGATTCAACTTGTTCATACTGATTGCTTTTTTGTTGTAGGGACTATTTGTTTAGACAGAACTTGTTACCAAAAGGATTTAGGACAGCTTACAAAGAACACATATTATACAAAATAAAACTGAATAAAAAGTAAGGAAATGAGGACATTGAATTAGAAGGAAAATGAAGAAGAAAACATCCAGCCAAGAATGAAGTTAGTTCACAAAATAAATAAAGCACTCAATAAAGTTTTTCATATTTGCTAGACATAGACCACAAATTTGGCTCTCAGCTTTTTAGCAGGCAAGAGAAAGAGGGAAATATGATTCAGAGCATTTAAAATATATAATTATAAGCCAACCAGTGGCTCAGGAGAAATACAAGTATTCTTGGTATTAAGACTAGAAAGATACATTTTCCATTGTTCCATATAATGCTACTAATAGCAGCCAATTTTTATAAGGATCTTATTATGTGTCAGGCATGATGCTAAGTGCTTCGAATGCTTTGTCTCATTCGATTCCCACAATCATTCCATAGGTTGTGTATTATGAGTATCACTTTTTTTACAAATAAAGAAACTGAAAAACAGAGGTGTTAAGTCACTAAAGGAAACATAATTGGTAAGCACCTGATAGAGGGTTCCAACATAGTTCTGCTGACTCCAAAGTTATTCTTCCACCACGGGGCTTCCATTTAGGAGATACACCTTGATTCAAACCCTAAGTATCCCTGAATATCCAATCAAATCCCTCAGTATCGAAAATGATGTCGTCCCACCACTTTCTCCCTGCCACATAACTGTTTTGTTTTCTTCATTGCTTCATTACTTACCACCATCTGAAATTATCATGTTCAATTATTTATTTTATTGTCTTTCTCCTGTGACTGAAATAACTGCAATGATTTTATCTTGTCACTTTTGTATTCCCACTGTCTGCTTTATTACCTAAGACATAGAAGCACTCGATAATATTTTTGCATAAATGAATGTTTCAAGGAGCAAGGATTAGGTGTACATTTAAAACTGCTGCCTGTCTTAATCAAGTTGCCCCTACTTACTCTTAGTTCTTTATAGTTATTGCTTACATATTATCCAGTCTCCATGGCTTAATTATACTAGTTACTCACCAAAAATGCATTGTTTCCTATAACTCAGCTATTTTTCATAATCCAGCTTGGCATAGAGTTGATTTTAGTCATTTGATCTTATAATTTAAAAATTTTTAGTTAAGACACCATTGCTTGTCGCACATGAAGAATTTTTCTTTTACTCATTTGCCCATTGAAAAATGCTGATTTTTGAAAGCTTACAAAGAATTTGCCTGATAGCCTGTTTAGTATATACTTTGCTATTTGCTGCCCTATATTTCCTACTTAAAAAACAGGCCAGTTCCAAAAAAGAGAAAGAAAGCAGCGTTATGGCTTAACACAGAAAGAACTGATAAAGAAAAATTCTTAAATGTCCTAAATTAAGCAACAAAAGGGCTGGAGAAGGGAAGAGAGACAAAAGGGAGGGTAGTTAGTCAACGCCATGGGCCGTAGCTCACCAGAAACTCCCATTCCTGGATGAAGTTATTTCAACAATCATCTAGAAGTGGAAAATGGAAGTCCCATGGCCAGGATCCTCCCCTGATACCCACTGTGTACGTGTAATGAGGTGATACTTAACCTACTGCACAGGAGCATGCTTGCATAACCATTGGCAATAAGCTATTATGGCCGATATTACTTTAAGAAGAGTTCCGCCTGGTACTAAAAGCAGAGGGAAGCAGAAGAGTGGAGCCTGGAGAAGAGAGCACGAGCGCAGGAGAGTGGGAGCAGAGGCTGAGCTGGGGCAGAGAAGGAGGTAGACAGGAGGCTACCACTTGACCTGCTACCATGAAAATAAAGCTTGGTATGAGCTCCTTTTTATTCCCAAAGTCCCATTGTCATTATCTGGTTTCACTAAATCCAGAGTGAACTTGCCTGGAGCTGGGAACCCGCCCTGGCCCGGAGCTACATTTTGGTGTAGTCAGCAGTATTCACTTAGACTGAAAAAAAAAAAAAAAGGAAAAAGGCTGCCCTCCTGGGAGGGGCACTTTCATGGGCTGCCCCTTCCGATGGGGAGACACCCAGGTATCCCCCAGTGGGCATATGGGCTGAGGTGGCCTGTCTGCTAGAGGAGTGGGCCCGTCCCCAGGGTGGAGGGAGGTGGAAGTGATGCCCGAGGCCCTCTGCAAAATAGGGAATCCCTTAAAGAAACAACGTGCCTGTGAGGCAATGGGAACCTTGGTTTGCTATTTCTCAACAGTATTAAGAAAGGCTAGAAAGGAGAAGGACATACTCCTCTCCTGTGAGATGCACAAGAACAATGAGCCCCTTTATACCCTCAACTTTATGTAGTCATTTTTCTGTCTCAGTGAATCCAGAGTGAACTTGCCCAGAACTGGGAACCCCCTCTGACCCAGAGCTACAGAGGGCAAACAAATCTCACAAACATATCTCTTCTAGCAATCTTAGAAATTGAGAACATTTGGTCTATCCCTCAAAAGTGGGTCTTTTTCTTTTTTTCTTTGAATTTATGTCACTAACAGTGTTGCAGTGAAAAGACTAAGTCATGTGAAAAGGTAGGCTAAATTAAAAGACATATAAAGTTGATTATGTCCTCTTATTTTTCTAGACTCCAATGGTCCAAATAAGGCAGACAGGTAAGAAAAGAATCAACTTGGGAAATGAATAATGGCTGTATGATACTTTAATACTTCAAAAACAAAATTTGGAGAGTGTTTACAGTACAAGATTATGACTAATCTTCCTTATGAAGAGACAAAGATAAATGGCTAAGGCGATATAATACTGTGAGTTTTAAATAGAAAAAATACTTTGGTTTTCATCCACAGTTCCTGGCACATGGCTCCTAAAATCCTTGTAGCTTCCAACCTAAGGCATCTTTTGTTATGTTATTCAGCACTGTTCACAGTTCCTCAAATAACTCTGGAGCCATAAAGGTGAAATGGGTGTCTTTTATTATTCATAACAGGCCCTCTCAATCACACCCGACTCTATGTTAATGAGGTGACTTTTGGAAATTCCCTGAGGATGGAGGCAGGTTGCCAGGGGAACCAATGAAGCAATTCCAGGATAGAACTTTCAGTCCCACCACCCCCAACTCTGGGGTGGAGGGAGGAGCTGAAGATTGAATAACCACTAATGGCCCCTGATTGAATCAGTTACACCCCTGTAATGAAGCATCCATAAACACCCACGAGAACAGGTTCAGAGAGCTTCCAGGCTGGTGAACCTGTGGAGGGGCTGGGAAAGGGGTGCAACTAGAGAGGGGAGGGACGTTCCTCACCCCTTCCCATACACCTTGCCTTATGCATCTTTGTTATTTCCCTGTTCTGAAGATACATCCTTATATATAAACTGCTAATCTAGTATGTAAAAGAATCTGGTGCTATTCCAGATAGATAGCATCGAAACTGATTTAAATTGTAGGATATCCACCTGGTGTCACAGAATTGCTTGGTGTGGGAAACCTGCCCCTTTTTCATATTTGGTGGCCAAAAGCATCATAAATGAAGTATTGAGAGTAATAGAGAGGAAAAATACAGGAGGAATTTTCCCTTTACATTTTGGTATTAGAAGTAGGATTTGCTAGCACAGTCCGGGCTCACGGAAACATGTGATTTAGGAAAAGAAAGGATGAAAGGGCAGGAGATAAAGAACCTCTGATTCCTGGGTGGCCACGCGGTCACTCATGGTACGAAGCGGCAGTATGCTAAGCTCAGCTATTAAAGGTAAAAGCGACCAATGAGCAAGCATCATGACTTTGCCCCGAGAGAGAACCTTCCAGAGACTTTAAGCTCCTGTGTTTCCTAAAACAAGAGAAAGGAACAAATTGTTTCTGCCACCTGAGTTACAAGGATCATGCTGAGAGAACTGAGAGCCCAATCTGATTATCCATTAGCAGTTAGATTTTCAAGTAAAGCACTGTATAGTTAAA
Source organism: Smutsia gigantea (assembly GCA_032199065.1). NCBI lineage: Eukaryota > Metazoa > Chordata > Mammalia > Pholidota > Manidae > Smutsia > Smutsia gigantea. Next base: position 28,835 of record JAVSCE010018618.1, on the reverse strand, counting down.
AAAAGAAAAATGAGGCATGATTTATAGGTATCTATGATTAGAGAGAACTAGAGAAAGAAAGAAAGAGAGAGAGAGAGAGAGAGAGAGAGAGAGAGAGACAGAGAGAGAGAGAGAGAGAAAGAAAGAAAGAAAGAAAGAAAGAAAGAAAGAAAGAAAGAAAGAAAGAAAGAAAGAAAGAAAGAAAGAAAGAAAGAAAGAAAGAAAGAAGGAAAGAAAGAAGGAAGGAAAGAAAGAAGGAAAGAAGAGGGCACACTCGCAGAGGGTACAAGAGAATAGTTCTTGACAAGTAAAAACTAGACAGTAATTTTTTTAGGGAGAGACATGACGAGTAAATATTGGCTCCAAAGAAAAGATGCCCTCTTTATTTATCTGCAGACCCCATTTGTTTTTACATGATTGTGGAAATTCTTGATTAAGAAGAGTTTCAGGGCTCCAACAGAGATACAGCACTTTACATCTTTCTCTGTGAAGAGTTCTGAAAAAGAATATTTTATGTTCTTAACAGAACATCCTCTCTTTTTTTGTCCTGCTAACTTCTTTGGTTGCCTTAAATATTTCCCTCGCTTTAGATTTAAGGCCTACAGAATATACACAGTTTGGCCAAGTGGGGGAAAAAAAAACAAGCCAATCCCATATTACAATTATATAGAGAGTTCATAGAGAAGGTAGTTTTCCTAAAGAAAAGCTCTCTGAATTCTCTCAACAACATTAATTAGGCAGGTGCAATGAAAAGAATACCATGTTTGATACATTCAACATGTATTTTCCTCTCAGAACTAGCTGCTTAAATCATTGAATGTGTTGGGAATATAAGTCAATACCTAAAACTTTAAAATCTATTATACAATGGGATTCTTAGAAGCTGCTAAATATGATGCTTTGTATAATGACATATAAAGGTGTCCATAATATAAGCTATGTGAAAAAAAAGCTACAAAACCTCATGTATGTAGATTCCATATTTTTGTAAAAAAAAGTCTATACCTTTACATACGGAAGACTATATAGATACATATATCAGGGTAAGATTGTTATCAAAGGGTTAAGGATTATTTTTATTTCCTTGTTTTCCTTCTCTATATTTCTAAATATTCTGCAACTATGAAAGTACATTCCTTTTGGAGTCAAAACAAAAATATTGCATCCAGTGTCCAGTTAGTATGGCAATCAATTAAATCAGTTCTTTTAAGATTTCAGTCATCCTAATGTTGAATCTAAATGATCTAAAACAAGCAGATGTCCTAAGCGGTCATGTGTCGAAACTTCATGTAGAGATTGCCTAAGCTTGGCCTCTAGAATTTCCAGAATGTGTCTCAGCATCCTCCTTGCTGCCTTAGCAGCTAGAAATGGAGAAAAGCAACAGATGGTGACAGTTAATGACTGTCAGGATGCCAAGCCCAAGAATGGAATTTCTACTTCAAGACGATTTTGCAGCGGTAGAGATTCTGAGCACAAAGCTTTCCAAAATGCAGATGTTAGGGATAAAAAGGAAGGTGACATATAATAATAGATCTTATAGTTTAACATGAAGCAATTAGGTTACAAGTTGAGAAAAGAGCAAAAATTTAACCAAATTTCTTAAGTAGATGATAACATTTCTTTCTCTAGGCTTTCTTTTTTTTTTATTAAGGTATTATTGATATACACTCTTATGAAGGTTTCACATGAAAAAACAATGTGGTCCCTGCATTTACCCATATTATCGAGTCGCCACCCATACCCCAGTGCAGTCATTGTCCTTCAGTGTAGTAAGATGCTGCAGATTCACTGTTTGCCTTCTCTGTGCTACACTGTTTTCCCCATGACCCCCCCACACCATGTGTACTAAACATAATACCCCTCAGTCCCCTTCTCCCTCCCTCCCCACCCACCCTCTCCCACTCCTCCCCTTTGGTAACAGCTAGTTCCTTCTTGGGGTCTCTGAGTCTGCTGCTGTTTTGTTCCTTCAGTTTTGCTTTGTTGTTATACTCCACAAATGAGGGAAATCATTTGGCACTTGTCTTTCTCTGTTTCCAGGCTTTCTTAAAGATAAAACCGACTTTGACACTACAATTTATTTTTTATCATTATTTGTAGAATGGCCATCATGGATCTTTTACCTTTTATCCTCCGGCTCCAAGATTAACACCTAGCAACCAATGAGTACATTTTCAAAGGATGAAAATTAACATTATCATTAGCTTAAATAACATGTAATTCATAAAGTATTTTATGTTGCAATTTTCTGTTATAATATTTTCCCAAAGCAAACTAAATGATTCATTGTAAAATTTCAAATGTTTGTTTTAAAGTCAGACAAATTTGGATGTGAGTTCTGCCTCTAGCACTCAGTATTAACTGTATAACCTGGAGAAAGTTACTGATATGGGGCCTTAAGTTCTTTGTCTGTAAATTAGCACCTCATCATGAGTTTACCTTTTATTTAATGCAAGAAAGTTCTTCATTGACAGTTTCATCCCACCGTATATGATGAAATTTCTGTCATATGGTTTCAACACAGTTACCTTTCCTGAAGTTCATAGGTAGAAGTACATAACAAGCAATGTAACCCAATTCTGCTTTGAAGATTGTGGTACCCAAATTCTACGTTAGTCCCCGATGACGTCTGTCTCCTGGTATTCATGCCTTCTGTAGTCCCTTCCCCATGAGTGGGAGCTAGACCTGGTGGCTTATTTCTGATGAATAGAATAAACTGGAGATGATGGTGTGTGACTCAGAGACTAGGTCATACACAGCAGCACGGCATCTGTTTCTTTCTCTTCCCATGCTCTGGGGGAAACCATGTTGTGAACAGTCCTGTGGAGATGTTCATGTGTTGAGGAACTGAAGCCTTCTGCCCACAGCCATGTGAGTGGACTTGGAAGCGAGTCAAGTATTCAGAGCCTACGCTCTGGCTGACAGCTTGACTGCAGTAACCCCTGAGGCAGAATCACACAATTAATCTGCTCCCAGATTCCTGACCTTTAGGAACTGTATGAAATAGTAAATGTTCCTTGTTTTAAGCTGCTAGACAGTGAGGTAATATGTCACACAGCAATAAATAACTAATACACAGGTAAGACCCAAAATGACAAAGCTGGTAGGGTCTATAGACAAAAATGCCATTTTCAAGGCAGATGGAAGTTTCTCAATAGAATTACATTTATTTGAAAATCAAGGAAAAGAATTACACACCTGATTGTTTTAGCAAAGGCGCTACCATTCTAGACCATGGCAGAGATTTTTCTCCCAGACTTTGATACTCATTCCCTCTAGGAACTCAGGACAGGTGTCCTAGGACTGTATTGGAAGACATCCGAGTCACAGCCTGAATCACAGTAGGCTTGTGCCTGACATCCATGTAGCATTTTGGACTTGGTACTTACTGTTTGACCCTGAATGCCCTTGACACACAATGATTCATAATTTTCCCAAAGCCTGCATCTGAATCACACTTTCTATGTGTGCCCACCACAAACAAGTCACTTAGGTCAAGAATGAGCCTGTGCACCTGCTTCCCCTATAGCTCGACACAGACTTCTTGTTCCCCACCACAGAAGCAGCCACCATCAAGTACCGAGGCTACAGTGGTTTTCACATATTTGAGACGTTCTTGGGACATAATATCCTGGGTCCAACAGACGGCATTAAATTATAGTCCTTCTCACTGTCAAACAGTCTGGGTGTCAGGGCACAGCCCAGGCACCTTAATTTTCTCCTGCGTCAGTAAATTTGCCACTTACTTGAGCCACTGTCAGAGAGTTTAAAGTATGACTCAGTCACCTATTTTGTACAAGAATCACATTCCTGAGGCCAAGTTGTAAGTCCCTGTATCCTCGTTACTTCTTGAAGGGGCTACTGTGTCTGAAAACTGAAGCTCAGACACTCTGCTTTGGCATCCCTTTAGTTGTTACTTGGCAGCTAGTCTACTTTGCTTGTTCATAGTGCCCCATTTCTTTTTCAGATAATGTCCCTCCCATATACAGCATGTGGGTTTTTAGGGATTCTCTGTGGTGGGCGGTGGGGGTGATGGGGGGAGTCGGATGGCTTAGGTTTGAGATCATTAGCCTAACTTTATCACCTGACTACAAGTTGTTCAAGGATGAAGTGAGTAATTAACTGAAATTGCTCTAGTCATACGGACACCCAGGATATTACTGACAGTTGTGGAAGAGTCTTTCTTTCCCACTGAGTGTGAACGTGCAAGATGTTGAGATGAAAAAGAGAGAAGCAGTCAGAGCATGAGCCACCCCAGAAGCAGCAGAGCTGTGGCATTGATCCTTGTCAATTACTTGAGTCCTTGATCAAACCATACCTAAAGTCAGAACTAGCTAGAAAAGTATTGTTACTCGAGCCATGACATTTTCTGCACTCAGGATTGGATTCTTATCACTTGCAACAAAAGACTCCTAACCAATAAACCTTCCCTGCCACGGCAGAATTCCAATGGTAGGTATGCAGATTAAACTCACCTTTTGGGACATCCACTACACAAATACAAACTTATGGTTAGACTGATATGACTATTGAGAAAGTGCCAACAATTGTTTATGCACATCACACAACACAATAAATGCTACAAAACTTATTTACTGTGGCAAAGTAATGAGAAGGCTGGACTTTCAAAGCCCTTCAAATCTTATCTAGGAATTATCTGTAGGATGAAACTCAAACACTGGTCAACAGCAGACCAAGGCTGAGGTGAAGCATAAACTAGACCTCAAGAAGTAACTGAAACTCAATATTATCCAAAGCTTTTGGCTTTAATAGTCTTTTAAATCAATTACCTGATAAAAATATTTGCAAAGGATGTTTTGTGTCAAAAACAAGAGAAGGACTGTCGTGTGCTTGTCTGGGTGAGTGTAAGCAGGACAAGAAACTTAGGATCCTAGAATCTTATAGAGACATTCTCAGGTCCTAGAAACTCCCCATCATCTTCTCGTGTGTTGAAGTCTTCCCCCTACCCCCAAAATTGCCACTATAGTCTCTTCTTCCTCCCTCCCTCCCTCCTTCCTTCCCTCTCTCCCTCCTTCCCACCTTCCCTCCTTCCTTCCTTCCTTCTTTCCTATCTCCTCTCCCCTTTCATTTCTCATTTTCCTCTTCTTCCTACCATCCTTTCTTCCTCTCCTTTTCTTCCTTTTATTTTCCTTCCCACCAGTCCATTCTGTGGAATAAGCCATAATTCCCCCATCCTTCATATTGCAAAATCTTCCTACTCTCAAAGTTTCTCAGATTTTGCCCAGGCTAGAACATTCTTTACAACCTAGGCAGAACATGCTGAATTAGAAAAGCCGATAGCTGCTTCTACTCCTACTGTTTTCACTCACACCCCTGGCTTCCCTCCTTCCTGACTTTATTGTCTTGTGCCTGATGTAGATCGATGGGATTTCCAGCACACATTTAGTTAAAGCCATTTTTTTTTTGACTCCTACCCAGCGACGACCCTGAGCCTGGAGGACACTCATATTCCCCCTATATTGCATTTGTACAAAAGTCCTAATAACAGCTTCTTAGTTGAGCTTCTGGGAGACAATTAACATTCTTTGGGATAAACATTCTAATTGTGCTGTCCTCTCCCTGGAATAAGTAAACTGCAGATTTTCTTGATTATAAAAGAAAGAAGAAAAAGGAAAAAAACTCATTTATAGACAAACGCTCTTATGAAATGTTTTGCAGAGGCAATTTAGGAATCAAGAAAGGAGGAGGGACACATGTATCTTTCATGCCCTCTATTAAATGTTAAATTTTTCATCTAAAATTCATTGTCTTAATGATATTAGAAACAAGGGACAAAGAAATACAGGAAGAGCAAAAAACTGATCTCTCCCTCTGAGCTAGGAAGCCTTAAAAATTACACATGCATTTTGAAACCTAGGGGTGGCTTTTTACTCTGGCAGAAAAAAAAAAACCTAAATTTTCCCTAATTCAGGAAACTGATACTCATTATCACTGCCCATTTTGGTATAAATCAAGCCACAAAATAATTACTTGGTACCCCTGCAATATTCCTCAAGCAATACAGTCTGTGTGTGTGTGTGTGTGTGTGTGTGTGTGTGTACACATATATATGAATACATGTAACACCCTAGCCACACAAACACACCCCAATTACTCCATCAAAGTCAGTTAGCCCCCAGAACATCTCCCTTTTATCACCTACATTGCATTCCTAAATCTCTTTTCTGGCTAGAATGAACCTTTAGATGAGCTGATCCTTGACTGAACGGTGATCTCTGCTTTTGAGTTAGCTGGCATTGTTGGTTCATTTAACAATAACCCCACTTCCCGGTTTCCTTACGGACTCACCACATGCAGACATAATGTGAATGTATCACAGGGTACGTTAGCCTGAGCAGTGGTTGAAGATCAGGAGGGGCTCGGGAAGGCTAACCCCACTCAGTCGCCTGTTGCCTCCATGAAATCGTCACCCAGAAGCCAAAGCACAGCTACCTTCTCTGTGAATCCCAGACCACAAATAGGCTGAAAGTGAAATGACCTGCCAGAATTCCTCATTGATGCCTTTTATCCTCCATATTATCAAATTGCCTAGACAGGACGTGACACTACAAGATAGAAGAAACCTCTTGAACTGTAACTCACAGTGGCTTTGAGAGCTGATGGCTATGGGTATATGATGGTCACTAGAGAAAAATCTCTCCCTTGAGTGCTAGCATTAACACAGGCATATTCAGATATAGCGACATCACTAACATCATTTATCATCACTGAACAGACAGACTACATGGCTTTCACCTTCAGAACATCTGTTATTCATGTAAATGGAGATAATGTTCAAGTATTTCAGGATGCCAGATGACCCACATATCTTCTCTTAACAAGAGCTCATGTTGTGTTCTCGATTGATGATTTTTATTGAGTTACCCACATTTCCCTCCAGACATTTCCCCGGCAAAACCAGGGCCTTCATTTCATTTGTCTCCACTTCTAGATACCCCAAGTGCTGCCTGGGCCATAATAAATCCTTAATGTACGCTAGTTGAAACAGCAATGAGTGGATCTTTGATTCTCAATACTGTGTCCTATCTGAGTAAAGAAAAAGAAAAAAAGCTTGCTAGATTTAATTATGTTTGGTTCATAACAAAGTTGCCAAAATATGGTTTCACTGTATTATGTTGGACTTAACAGTCAACATATTTGATTATGTTTTTGGGCAGGAATGCAATAACAACCGTTTAGCTAGATCAGTAGTTCTAATGTGGATCGTCTTGTTGTGATTTGAAACCTGAGAGGTACTATTATAAATGTCAGCACATATCTAAACTATGGCACCTCCACAAACTGGGAACCTCTGGCCTAGGTTACACACCCCAGAATATAACAATGGGGCCACTGCGTCATCTTGACTAATAAAGGGTGATGCTTGTTCAGTGTTATTAGGAACATTATCCATCAATTGTTCCCAGACCATCTTATTTACTCCAGTGACCCCTTACAATACCTCCTCCCTTTCAATGGTCTCTTCATTTCTCACAATTTGAGTCAAGTGGTCAGAAGATCTTCAGTAAGTATTATTTATTGACATAAGCTGAGACTAAGGCCTATCTGCTTAGGACAGATGATCACAGAAGGCAGGAGGCACAGTACAGGATATGATCTGCTACAACTGCAGGCCTTCCTAATGAAATTTTCATTTCAAATATTGATTAAGCACCTGCTATTCACCACGCACTGTACTGTGCATGGAGGATAAGACAAGGTTTCTTATTTCATGGGCTTTCAACGGGAAGTCCACATACGATAATTAAGGAACAAAAAAGAAATATCAGAGAATGAGAGTGTGACAGTAAATAACCATTGGGATCCAATGGTAGCTATTCACCATTAGTTGTGTTTTCTCTTTTTCCTACCAAGCATCAGCCACAGAGGAGAGTACCAGCACCAGCATCGACATTAGTTAAGTGCCATCCTTACCACCACAATCACATCTGCTGCTGGGATTGGAAGGTTTTCCACTTCAAGGTCTTGACCAGCCACGGCCAACAGATTGAGAGACGGGTCATATGCAGGCCTAGGAAATGCTGAGTCGACAATTTGGCCGTGTTTGCTTATCTGAGCTTCGGAAGAGGAGTGATAGCTATGTTCGTATGTCTTTTGTGGTGCTATATCCAGGCTCTTCTCAATGTCTTGCGAATGGTGATAAATGAATGCTGGCTTCCCACTCTTCTGCTGAATTGCCAAAAGGTGATCATTATTTCTTGGAAAGCACCCTGAAAGGGGCAAGAAGCAGAAACAAAAAACAAAGACCTTATTCAGTAATATGAACAAAGATACTTGATAAAGAGAATTACCTGTTCTTAGGAGGCTTTAAGCCTTGTGAAGGGTTTGCATTCTCCATTTTTTTCCCCTTCATCCTTATCCCCCAAAATAGAACACACTTGGTGGTATGGAGGCATCTCAGACACTTTAGGTGGACATAAGTGGGCGTAGTTTGAAAAAGTCCTATTTATCAAATATTCTGATATTCTTTCATCGGGAATTTTCTCCTTTACCTAAACCCACAGTTCTCACACCCTGTTGAGCCTCTATTTCTGGATGTTCTATCTGTTCCTTAAATGATGACCATTTATATCCCATTGAAGCTTTTCTCCCTTTCATCCATAGCATTTCATCCAATTCTTATTTCATACTTATTTTATCCTGCTTCTGTTGTAGTTAACCATGTACAGTTTTTTTTTAAGTGCTTGTTGAGTATTTCAAGCTCCTGGGGGCAGAAATCTGAGTACAGTCATTGTGGTAGCAGGGGCCAGCTGTGTGACAAGGGCCATGCTGTTCTTCTAGCTTCGTGATATGGCCATCCACGTAATGTAATACGTCCACCTTTCTGTCTCCTGTTAGGTAAACATTCATTGACTTGAATAACTCTTTCTTCTATTTGTCACTGGCCCCAGGACGAAGTTGATAACACACACATGAGTCAAAAGCTTATCACTAGGTCAAACAGCAATTAGAAAAGCAAACTTAAGGTACTCTACATAAGGTGATAAGCAGATTGAGCATATCACAACATAGTAATTTGTATGATCATCCACACAGTGCCTAGCACCCCAGATTTTCCCGTGGTATGCCTAGGGCAACAGTAAGCTCTACACAGTCCATAGAAAATGACTCACCTATTTTTACAAGAATTCTAGGATGTCTAGAATTCTTACTGAATATTTATAGTAGAGAAATTGTTAGTTTTTACAGCTTTTGCCCTTCATCAAACCTTTTGTGACCAGCATATATTTCTAGTATTTTCAGCAATTCTATCTTACCAATATGCATTTGACTTTGACTTAGGGATATAAAGACATGTTATTTATTTTTTAAGTCAACTCAAGTACATTCTTCCATGATGTAATAAATAGTTTGGGAATCAACTTTGGGTAGCAGTTCTTTAGGCTTTTAGATCATTCAAATCACAGTTACATTTTCTGTGGTTTCTGAACTAGTAATAGAAACCAATCATGTCTTCAATAAGCATGTTAAAATAGACTAACAATGTTTTTAAGTGGTCAAGTTACCACAATTAACCAAGTTGACAAGTGGACAGTGACAACCTTGAAATAACTACAAATTTTGTTTCTCTGAATGAAATGAGAGCTCCTAGGATTTGGAAATGAAATTATCATTAGGAACCTACTTAATATTATGAATTGGGATACTTCAAACTTATTCTTGCAGTAATTTATTAATAGAAAATGGTGTTTAACATATTTTTTAGAGATATATTAACTTTCTGATTGCAAGATGTTCATTTTGTATTTTACTTAAAGTAGCTTACTAAGTGATACTGCACTGACTTAGAAAAGTTTCTATACTGAAAGGCGAGCGCTTCACTCTCTCCTTTCTTAGAGAACTGAATCTAACATTGTGAAGAGCAACACTGAAGGGGTCACCTTGGAATTAAGAAATAGAATGGGCATACTGTTTTTATCCTAGTTGAGTTTTTTTTTCAGAGTTAAAAAATTTTTAATAAGACGGAAGAGCCCTAGTTGATTTTTTAAAATACTTCTCATCTAAAGATGGTTCCTTGTTTTAGGAATGGCATAGTATATGTTTGAATGAATTTGGGGTTTCTCAACTGAGGAACTGACCCGCTTACCAAAAAGAGGAATTTATAATGTTCAATAGCATGAGAACTGTATCTACCGTGATAGTGCTATTGAGATAGACATTTTAGTAAAGATTAACATGCAAAAAAGACTTGCAGGTCCCTGAAAGATTTAGGAAGTAGAAGATTAAAATAGTGGGGGATGGCGAAGAATTTCGATAAGAAAGAAAGCAGCAGCTTACAAGGTTGGAGAAGCAGTTTATAAGATGGAGAGAAATAAATGAAGAACTGAGAAAATTACACAATTATAGTCAATCTTTCCTTTTATGTGATATCAATGATAGCAAGCCTTTCTTAGAGCTACTTATTTAAGTAGAATAGATGAGTCCCACCATCAGTCTCTTGTGCTATAACTGGCTTAAAGGGAAAAGTGAAAAAAAATCTAATTTTAAGTGGCACTGAAATACAATTAAAGTTTCTCAGCCTTTTATCCAGTTGTATATACAAAAGGACTTGGTCCTGCCTTGTCCTTGAGTAATGAGAACAAAGTTGGCAGCATGATATTTGGAACCCTGTCATAGCAATTAGGCATGAAAAAGGTTTTCAAAGTGTGATTCTAATCCCTGCATCAAAACCACCTTGGACATTAAGATGCAGATTCCCAGATCGCATCCCGGAACTACCATAACAGAATATCTGGAGATGTAACCTACAATCTGGATTTATGATTGAATTCTTATCAAATCCAAACTCGAGTTGAGGACTACTGAGCTCGTATGTGAAAACAGTCTTGTCTTCTCTATCTTCAAATGCCACCTCTCTGTCTCCTTCTTCACATCAGCATCATGAATATAACCAAGTAAATATTTTGGAAATATTAAGATTGAGATGTCTATTAAATATCAAAGTGGAGACGTAATGGAGGGAATACATTAAAATAAGAAGTGGGGTTAGGTGTGGCGGAAGATCAGGGATATTAAGGGATTTGATGGTAGAAGTTGAGCAAGTTATCTTCTGATGGCTTCTATTTTCTCTGTGTAGAAGTCATTGCATGAGAGAGGACAAGGGAGGAAAGACCAGAGGTTTCAGAAGAACGGAGAAGGACTGAAACAGTTTCTCATAAAGAATGAGAGATACAGTTGATATAAGATGTGTAGTATTGTTCCTCATCCTTGTTGAGAGCTCAGGGACAATTTTCTCCACCCATGTAAGGGACAGAGCATCTCTCCCAGGTATAACATATGCTCACTCCTACTAATATTCATGGGAAATTACACCAGTGTTTTGAAAGAGTTCATATGGCTCTGTGTAAAGCCAGTTTTATAAAATTCAGTTTGTGTGTTATAGTTACATTCTAACATGTGTGTACATATGCGTATGTTTACATGTGCACGTTTGTTTTGCTTTGTCCTGACACCAGACAACCAATCTGACAAAAAGTTCATCTTCAAACCAGCAATTTTGTCATAAAAGCTTTAAAAATGATGACAAAATGAGGGTTTCTACAAAATAACAATGATTGAGTTTATAAAAATTGTAAGCGTTCACAGGTCTCCCCACCCCCCCAAAAAGAGTTGAATACTCTTGTCATTGAAAGAACACCTTCTCCCAGCAATGGTTTTCCTAAAATCTAGTCTAGTTACTGGTCTACTGGATGTTAAAACATAATCCCATGAGAGGTGCTATCTCATTCTCAAACACTAAATGCTTCATATGTTTGACCAGTGATGTGTGTCTAGTATAAAAATGAAATAAAATGGAATAAAATCTAGAATAAAAATGAAACCAACACCAAAGTAATTATTCTATTTTTACTGAGCTAGCTCTATTCTTCTTTACGTAGGAGAGAACCTGAATCCTACAAGAATAAGGGATGCTTTTAATTATGGCATCTTGTAAACTTCTCCTGCATGTTCTTTGATAGAACACTCCTTCACATTTCCTCAGATATTCCCCTAGAAAATGTGATTCCTACTCCCACTGCCGGCCCCCTGTAGCTACTCTGGGCAGTGCCTTATTTTTTCCTAGTTATCTCATCCATCCAAAGTTGAGCTGCACAGTGGAAAATTCTACTGGGGAGTCACAGAATAGACAGCCACTTTAGGAAAAATCCACAGAGTGCTAGGGGCTGCTGGCAACATTACAAGAAAAGGGTTTCATGTTTCCTGATTTTTGTCAATCTTTACAGAGTTATTTTTCATCTGACAAATATATATCACAGAGTGGAACATAATACAATTATGACACCACCGTTGGGATGATGTGACCAGACATAAGTCATAAAGGAGGAACGGGGTTAGAACCACTACTCAGGGAAGTGAGATTTATGTGGACTCAGACAGAAGCAGTCAGATGCCCCCAGTCCTGAAGATCTGAGCCAAAGGATGCTTGGAAGAGAGGTTGACAGGAGTGAAGTCTACCACCTCTTAAATTCTACACAGCCATGAAGTGAAAGGCTTCATCAAGATACGCCCTCTGGAGAAATGGAGAAGTGGAGAGAAATGACCAGATGGCCAAGAAAGCAGAAACACTAACATTTGCAGAAATCATAGGAATTGAATTCTATATGCGCTTACTGAGTAATGTACATTTGTCAAATCTAATTTTGACACCTTGGTTGTTGTTATGTGAACAGCTAAAATATTATTCATAAATACTAAAAGGGATGATAAAGTATTTCCATCATTTTTATAGTAGAGTTCACCAGATGACTTGAAAGCTGGGTTCCAATTGCAAAACAAAGAAAAAGAAGTGTCTGTGTTAAAAATAATTCTCAGAGATTAGAAATTGTATTAAAACACAACAAAATGAAGATTAGAATGCACACAAAATTAAAATATTTCCACAGAAATGATACTAGAGAGATGTAAATGCCTGCTATCAGGGCAGGAGGAAGGTGAGGAAAGAGGTCCAGATTGCCTCTTGGAGAGACGCCTGCCCTGGTCTCCTTCGCCTGCATTTAGGGGTTTGAGGAATACTCGGGGGCCCATCAGGACACCACTTCTACTCCATCCTGTCCCTCCATCCATCATTTGAAATCAGTGCCTCTGGAACATTTGCTAGGGAAGGACCGTAGGAGTAACAGTTATTCTTCTGCAGAGTGTACCTGGGGAAGGGTCACATCTTCTCTAAAATACAGCTAGTTGAGAAGAAACCTGTCTTGAAATGGGAGACAGGAACTACACACCTGAACTGGAAGTAGAGAAAGAGAAAGTGGGAGATGGAACACACAACTTCAAAGGGCCAACTTCAAGACATCAAAGGCTGGGGTGGGCGGACTGCCAGCCGTGGCAGCTGGTGCTGTGCGGAGAAGCTCAGGGCCTGGAGGCACTTTCACTTCCAGCAGTGGACAGGCCTGGACTAGAGGCATGAACCCTGCCCCCAGTGGGAACTTATCGTGGAGGCAGGAGAATTTAACACCAAGGGAGACCAGATACCGGATTCTCAGAATGCATGTGTGGACCCTGATTTCATGATGCGTGCCCCAGCCCCTGCCACACACACTCGCCACAAAGGTACATAGACAGGGTCTTCAAACTGGAGTACACAGACTGCGCAGTGCACGGAGTTCTCAAGGTGTACCTGGGCATGGAGAGGCTTCGGCACCAGGAGTGGGCTATTTTGGCCCTTGCCAGATGTTTTGCATTCAGACAGTTTGTAGAGTAGGGTGGCAGAAGTGATGATTGCACACATCCTACCCCAGCCCTGAGACTGAGGGATGCTTTCCCAGAAGTGGGGGTGCCTATGACTGCAGTGCCTCTGATGGCTATAGGATTTATTTTTCTCCTCTATACTTGAGTTTGGAAAATGGCATTTATTTCCTCCTCCAAAGCAAACTTGCATTTTTAAATTTATAAGGCAAAGGCTCTTATTTTTAAAAATGGGAGCATGTCAATTTGATTTTCATGCCAGACACACTTCACAAAAGAAGGCTTTAGAGTGATTTCTTTTTAATGGACTGTTAGTCAATGTGTAGCTATTTTCTTTTCAGTTATGGAAGCTGAAATATAGGACCAAGGGAAGCTTTCACATGCTACTATGATAAACCTTACAGCTACTAGCTACTGAATATATTAAATGTTCCAGCCCCATGGTATGGGGCTTTCTGCATTACCACCCTATTGTTACCGGCTGACAATGCTGCTGTTTTTCCCAGAATCGTGCCTCAGAAGTGACACTGTGGTATTAGCCCCATTTTTTGGTAAGAAAATAGAGGCACAGAGAATTTAAACAGTAAATTGTAGAGATGGGATTCAAACCCCGGTAGTCAGATTCTACAGCCTGGGTTTTTTTGTTTGTTTTACTATGTCACATGTTAGGGCATATTTTTACTGTTTTCTGGAAGTACAAGCATCCATTTAGAAACAAACTTTTTATCCTAAAGGGTGAGATAATTATCTATAGAAGTAATTGGGATAGAGTTTAACACATCATACGGATTTAGGAAATACTCATTTGTATTTTCTTTCCTTTCTTATAATGAAATGTTTGTCTGTTCCTTATGAAATCCTATGTTTAACCTGAGAGGAGACCCTTATTTATATTTTCTTAGGTTCAGTTAATGCTCAGATACAGGAGTTAACAGCATAATAAAATGTATAAGTCAAGCTCTCTACATATCAGGCATTCCCAGTTTGAGGAAACCAGTCACTGAAAAGAAATCTGTGGACATGTGATGGGAAATCCTAACACTCTGAAGATAGAGAGGTGCCCGGGGATGTCAAGAGCCATGCCAACTGGACCAGACTTGTTAGCAGCTGTGAGAATTCCACCAGGGAACATCTTAACTATCATGGAATATTCAGAGGCACTGAAACAACTGTAAATTTGGATTTGCATAGAGGAGGGAAGCACCATGAAAAAGTTCTCACAATTGAATTCTAAGTTTTCTGATGGACTGCAGATCTCCAAGGGAGCCAGACTGGAGCTATACATAATAGGTCACCTGAGATAAAAATTAGAATGAAAAAAAGAGTCTTGGCAGATCGGATATGGCTGAGTAGCAGGTCTGGGGTTTAGGGGAATGATGAGTAGTTCCATGAACAAGCTGAGGCTTCTTTGAATCATCCCCAGTATAGAGTCTTCCTATCACCTTATCCCTTCCTGCTTTCTCTTTCCATTCAAAGAGCGCTGTTTTCCCCAGTGTCCACAGAAACACAGCCAGTCTTCCAGGTGGACTTGGAGTCCAGTGGTCTAGAAGCAACATGGGCTACAAATGGTGAGCAGCAGAGTGTCAGCTGGCCCGTAGAGGAGAAGGTTTGGGAGAGAAGCCATCCTACAGGAGGCCTACAGGGCTATGAGCTGCTCTCCCTTTACTGGTCCCTAAAGAGACTACTTAGGGAGGCAGCTCCCCGGACCTGTTAAGCAAGGCGGTGCAACAGGAGCTAGTTATTTCAGGTGGATGGTGTTTATGTAAATGCTACACATTTGCATTCACCATCAGGTAAAATCAAAAAAATTTGTATTGCACATTTATTTAAATAGGTATTTGCTGAACACGTGATGTTAGATACCATGTTTAGATGGAGTTTTTAGCTAAGGCAATGGGAGAGAGATTTGGGGGATAAGTGGATACTTTTGGGCAAGGACGTCTAGCTATTTTATTGAGGGGCTGGGGCAAGGTGCAGTTGAAGAAGAGCTGGGAGGAGAGTGAGGTCTGATGTCTTGGGCTGAGCCAGGACCTCCCCAGCCGCTCAGTGGCAAAAAGGATAGGTGGGGGCTTCAGAGCTTCACAATCCACTACAGGCATGCACGGTGAGTAATGCTCACGTCTATAATGCCTATACATGCAGAAATACATGTGTCTTGCCTATAGACAGAGAATTGAAAAAAAAAAAACAGTTGAAATACAGAATCTTTTTTGGGCATGTATGCTTCTCCAGCATTGGCTCAAACACAAAAAGAATGAGAAACTGCTCCAAGACACCACTCAACCATTTATCATTCAACCTGTCCCATCCCGAACCAGATAATACTTGCCACTTACACAGCGCTCACTAAGACAGTGCATTTGTACATACATCATCCTGCTCAATGCACAAGAACAACCAACAGTTGTATAGTTCATAATCTCCATTTTAAAAAGAAATTGAGGCTTAGAAAGATTAAATATTTGCCCTAAGTGATAGAGCTAGTACGTGATCATGCCTGGATTTGAGCCCGACCACAATATTCATGCTCTTAACTACTGTGTTATGTTACTAAAGGTTATCTAAAAATACGGCATTTTCCCCTATTTTTCAATTTCCTTTTTTATTTCTGTTTTAAGCTATCCCATTTTCTTCCAGGGAGAAAAAAAAATCTTAAGTCAACAAGGCAAAGGAAGTAAATTGCTTATAACTTAAAACCACACCTTTATGTTAATGGTTGATGGCCTTTCAAACTAATTACCATGACGTTATGCTTGGCATTAGTTCTAAGCATCCTTCTCAGGTAAGTAAAAGTAAGCCAAGGATGGGCAGTTACACATAGCGCTCCATTTTCCTTCAGTCTCCCCCAGGAAATGGGTCATTACTAACAGCAGCGGCGTCCTGCTCCGCGCATGCAGATGTACAGGTCAGTGGATCACTGCAAGCTACTCCTGCTCTCTTCCAATGAATCTCTAGTTTAGGGCTGCCTTAATCCATTCTGCACACTGAAGTCAGAAAATGGACATTGCTGCAGGTCTGAACCAGGGGAAAAAAAATGAGTCATGTCCCCACTGAACTTAGCACTTCAGTGCAATTAGACCAATTGCTCTAGACTTCTGCTTCATATCAACAACTGGTTTTGCTCTTTTTCTGATCTGAGCAGCTGTAATCTTAATGGACTTCAAAACGCTAACAAATTGAAATTTGATTATGAGGAAAGTCAAACAGATATTATGAATAAAAAATTATTTCTATGGGAAGTGCTAATGGTCACGATATAAATTTGCTAATTATCACTCTGAGGCAAATAACATCCTAATAACAGACCCTTATAGTTACCTTATTTGGGAAATAATCATTAGGAAATTTGATCTCAAAATAATATTTTACCATGAAATATTTTTTTCAAAGCTATTAAAAACATCTTATGCAGGGAAATATCAATGCTCCTCTAAGTGTGTCAGCAAGTATAAGTGCTTTGAAGATGAATAACGCTCTTATGGGCTAAGTAGGATCTTTAAAAATCCCCCTCTAAAGAGAAAAACATCTTTCTCTACCTTTTGAATTTTATAAATGGTTTAAAAAGATTTAACAATAAACTTACCATAAAACATGATATCCATGTTATCATTACTACTAATGACAAGGAATGGGCTTTTGATGTGTGACCCCATCATCTCATAAAAAGTGACTTTTTAATAATTCATAAACTAGTCTCCATTCTTCAAGTATAAGCACGTCTCCCTTCAGTTGTAAGCATTTTTCCATAAGAACGTGTGGGATCCAAGAACTTTATGGTTCTATAAAGACTTTGTGCACAGAAAGAAAGAAAATGTATACAACCATCCAAATACTCAGAAATTCTCTGTGATGGTTTGTTTTGTAGGGCAGGGAGGAAAGGAACAATTGGATTATTTTGGGTCTTGATTTATTGAACCCATTGTGTCCCACTCCCACCTGATTTTTTTTAGTTTATATAAGATATTATATTGGTTTCAGATGAAAACTTAGTGATCCATCAATTACATACATTATTAAATGCTCACCATGATAAATGTAGTTACCATCTGTCACCATACAAACATATTACAATATTATGAGCTATATTCCTCTGCTATATTTCCATCCCTGTGACTAAGTTTTTTAATAATTTGAAGTTCATACCTCTTTATCTCCTTCGCCTATTTCACCCATAGCCCCCAAGTCCCATGGTAACTAACACCTCTTTATCTCCTTCGCCTATTTCACCCATAGCCCCCAAGTCCCATGGTAACTAACAGTCCATTCTCTGTTTTTATGGCTATTTTTGTTTTGTTTTCATTTGTTTTGTTTTTCAGATTCCACATATAAGTGAAATCATATGGTATTGGTCATTGCCTTTCTGATGTATTTTACTTAGCATAATACCCTCTCGGTCCATCCATGTTGTTGCAAATGGCAGGATTTCTTTCTTTTTGTGGTTGAGTAATATTCCATTGTGTATATGTACCACATCTTGTTTATCCATTCACCTATTGATGAACACTCCAGTTGCTTCTATATTTTGGCTATTGTATATAATGTTGCAATAAACATGGAGGTGCATGTATCTTTTCAGTTAATGACTTCATTTTCTTCAGGTAGATTTCCAGAAGTGGACTGCAGGGTTGCATATTTCTATTTTTAGTTTTTTGGGAAACCTCCATAGCAGCTGCATCAATTTACATTCCCACCAGCAGTGTACAGGGCTCCTTTTTCTCTACATCCTCATCAACACTTGTTCTGTCTTGTCTTGTTGATATTAGCCATTCTGACTGGTGTGAGGTGATATCTCATTGTAGTTTTGATTTGCATGTCCCCAGTGATTAATGGTATTGAGCATCTTTCATGTGTCTGTTGGCCATCTGTATGGCTTCTTTGGAAAAATATCTATTAAGGTCCTCTGCCATTTTTAAATTGAGTTATTAATATTATTATAATATTATTATTATGAATGTCAGTGTTGAGTTGTATGAGTTCTTTATATATGAGTTCTTCTGTTATATACATGAGGAGTTTGTGTATGAGTTCTTTTATTGTCCTCAAGAATCTTCAATATGCAGATTCAGTACATAATAGAGGAATATACAGAGCCTAAAAGGAAAGCCCAGGAAAGCTGGTTGTGTGAGGTGAGCTGTCAAAGGAAGGCTTTGCAAAGTAGGCAATTCCTGACTATGATTTGAAGTTGGAGGAAAGGCTGTCTAGAAAAAGAAGCTGAATATACATATTTAAGGTAAATGGAACAGTATGTGAAAACTATGAGAGGCTGGCCAAACCATAAGAAATTAGATAACAGTGTGCAAAGCAGGACTTGATGACAGGGAATAAGGATGTTGTTAGGAAAGACCTCAGTGAAAGACTTGGCCATTTAATGAATTTGGGTTTTATTCTAAGAGAAAAGGAAATAATTGTGGTAAAGAATTTTATAACAAGAGAATATGATCAGGTATGATTTTTAAGAGTTTTGCCTCTGATGTTATTATGAAAGATGGGTGTGAACAAAGGTTATCGTAAGATACTATATGAGAAATTAGGACCTATTGTGATGCAGTGATGTGAACATGGATAGAGGAGACTTGGTGAGAAGATTTGGTGACCTCCTGGTTGAAGGTCTGCAGAGGGACACAGCCCGAGTTTGTAGTTTCAGGCTTGGGTGATTGTGGGGGATCCTGGTCGTATTCACAATGACAGGAAATGCAGAAATAATAAGAGCAATTGTGATGGGACGTGTTCAGTATTAATAGCTGAATTTGAGATGCTTGTGGGGTATACAATGACTCCTAGGTAATTGTAATTATAGGACTGGAGTTCAGGAGAAATACATGAGATGAAAACATTGATGTTGGAATCTTTGATATGTAGGTCTGAGTAAAATTAGCCAGGGAGATTGTATAGAGAGAAAAGAAAAAAAAAAGACCAAGGATACATAAACTCTACAGAGCGCTATTTAACAATACTCAGAGAAGGACCTAGAAGTGTAAACTAAGGAATGGCTGAAGAGATAAAAAAGGAAGCAGTGACTATTCACGGAAATTTGGGGAGGAGAAGTTCCACAATTCAAAATTCACAGAGAGATCAAATTAGATAAATGTTGTACACATTCACTGATAAGAAGAATTTACCAGGTCATCTTAACTATGTTCAACAGTAGGACGATAGGATGAGGACTGGAACTGGCAGAGGGGTTGGTGAAGAACAAGAAGAGAAGGCAGAATGTAGATAACGCATCCCAGAATTTTTTCAAGGTGCTATCAGGGTGTGGGCTCCAATCTCCAAGGTGTCAGGATTGTGTGACGTTCAGTATATACACATCTATGCTTCTAAAATGCCAACGAAAGAGACAGGTTTGTCTAAGTGCCTTAAACACTGCTTGAATATTAGCTGAATGAATCCATTTACATCACTACAGCCATTCCTACATGTACAAGGCATTTCCCTAAGAAGCGAAAATACAGCCAACCAGAAAGGCATTTGGACTGTATAACATCTGGCAATCAGTTTGAAGGACTTTGACACTGAGTTGATCGGTAGTTCTGGTCTCTTGTAAGCCCATCCCTTATTGTCCTTCAGGTCACAATAGAAGCAAAGTCTGTTTAAGATAGCATATCCCCTGGGCTTGTGAGGTCTTGGGGAGCACCTTGAGTTCTGGAAAAATGAGCTCGATTGGAGTCCGTCCTAGAAGTGGCTAAGTAGACCAGGTGTGTCTTACACAGGTGCCAAGAAATAATTAAATGTAAAAAGGTGAAACCAGAAATAGCACTACAGTGTTTTTATTTATTCAATGAATTTATTTAATCTTTAGTAGCTTTTATGCTAAGCACTGCCTCCAGGTGCTAGGCTGGGCAGGATCTACAATAGACACAGCAGTAAACAAAACAGACAGATATCTGTGCCTTCACAGAGCTGTCTCTTCAAGGAGAGGGGAAGCCTCAATAAACAAAACAAACAAGTGGCATATATGGTATGGTAGGTGATGGAAAACCTCTGGGAAAAAGTAAAGTAGGGAAAGGGTATTGGAGGTTTTTTGCGAGGGGAAGATGATACATTAAAAGGATAATCAGTGCGCCTCCATGAAGAAGTAGCATTTGTGAAAAGACCTAAAAGTGATGGAGCAAGCCACGGAGATATCTGGAGAAGGAGTATTTCAGGTGAAACAACCCAGCAAAATATATGAGGTGGGTAAGTGCCTGGCATCTTCTGGGAATAGAAAGGAGACCAGTGTAGCTGAAGAGAGACAAACAGGAGGGAAGTAGTGAGAGATGCTAGTAGAGAGATAATGGTGTGCGTGTGGTGTTGGGGGGAGGGTTGGGAGGGAAGGTAGTAGAAGGTGGGCCATTCTAAGGACTGTCCTGAGTGATTTTGAACAGCAAAAACTGATTCTGGGATTCTAAGGGACTCTTCACTGAGAAAAGGCATCTTCAAATCTTACACAATAACATCATTCTCCTATGAGTCTGCTCTTCATTTTGAGGTTCCGCAAATGACCTCCGTGGTCCTTCTGGTCTCACCCTAGGAGCCCTTCCTTCTTGAAGACTAGAGAAATTGTGCACTTCTTTGAGAATGAAGTGGCATCTTCAGAAGATACGTTGAAGGCAGTCTTTGTGCCATCCAGAAAGGCTATTAATAGGAACAATGTGGACATTTGAAAGAACCTTTTCCAGAGCTTGAGGCAAGAGTAATGCACTGAAATCAGTTTCTGTGTTTTCCTGGCAAAACATTCACTAGGAAAAATAAAGCTTTCACGTGACATTTTCTGAGCTATCCCAAGACGTTCCCATCTTTGCAACTAAAATACTACCCAATAAATATCATCTCCTGAAAGAGAGTATAGCTCTTTGAGCAAAGAAAGAGAAGAAACATTGAAAAAATAAACTTATCTATGGATCTTCCATATATGTTTTTTTTTACCATCCATATTATTGGAGTATGACTTCTTGGATATTCCTGAAGGGTTTTTTTTAACTGGAGTTTATGTATTACCTTGGCTCACAGAAAGAATAAAGAATGAGGGCAGTTAGGCAAGAGGGATTTGGCACCACTAACTCAATGGTAGCCTCACCTATTAGAACTAGTGTATGATTTTATATAATATGTAGCCACAGGTCTGAAAACCTGGGATTTCATCCCTACTGTTAACTGGCATTTTGCTATTTCAAGTAAATTTCACCTACCATTTATTGGGTCTTAGTTTTCTCTCCTGTATAGTAAACAGCTGGAGGGGCAATAACTATAACTTTTCTTCTTAAGGGGATCTATGGAAATCAGCTGCCATGGAGAGCGTTGAGGCCAGCCTCTCGTAACAAGCCCCGTGCTCAGTAATTTGCTAGGGTTTTCCCACCCAGAGATGTTGATGACACAGTATGGTAATGCTCTTCCCCTTCTTGTTCGCAAAGACATCACAAACAGACAACATACTTTTTCCTGTTGAGTCAATCAGAACTCAGAGTTGGTCAGAACATTTTTATTTTTGCATAGCATTTCAGGTGATCATGACCACTCAAGTCCAAAATGATTTGCTACCTTCCTATTAGGGGAATGACTATATGGAAGCCAACGGCTCCTAGTATAAATACAAAGAGCACTCACAGGCTGTCAGCCCACTTCTCCCATCCCTAAAGGGCTCTAACATGTCATTAGTTCCACCAGCATAAAGTATTTGTTGGTACCCCGGGCATAACCAAAATGGATCAATTAGCGTTTCAGGCAGAGGCCTGAATATACAGAATTCACTTCCCTTCTTTATAAAGCCTGCTTCTCTCCTGAGAGGAGAGCCTTCTGTAAAAGAAACAAACTCAGCCATTCAACAAGTATACAAACCAGCAGCTTCCTGATCTTTGTCCTCCCACCCACGCTCTCTCATTCCCCAAATCTACAAGAGGTTAGATGGAGAAATCTGTGTTCATCTCAGTTCTAATGAAAAGTCCTAACAATGTTACTAGATAACTGTGATGAATTTTAATCTGTGACAGCTTGTGACCCACAATTACTGTTTAAAATTAAAATGCGTTCAAAATGAAACTGGCAAGACAACCACAATATTAAAATTGCAATCTGCTGTGAAGAAAACCTATCAAAAGTACTACATTATATATGAATGCAATTAATTTCTGTAGAGCATCTTGCAACTGAAATCTGAAAAATACAGCCCTTCAACGCATTGCCTTATAAAATTCAAGTTGGCTAGATAATCTTTTCTTTTTAAATTAATAAGTCAAAGTGGAGAGAGACTGGTTTGCTTTGGTAATGCACCATTTGGCAGAGCTCCAGGTATAATCTAGGGCTACATACAGACTTCTAGGTTTCTCCTTTGATGAACAAAAGTCCTCTATTTTCCTCGTCCCAAATGTTCATCTACAAAATTTTAGAAATGTTTTCCCCCTACTTAGTTTTAATTTTATTTATAACTTTGAAACTATAATTACTCAAGATATATTAAATGTGATTTTTAGAATTATTCATATTTGTTTAAAAATAACTGCACTAATATTTTTGATAGATTAGCTAAATCATTCCTAAACTTGATGAGAATTGAGGTTTTTTTGGGGGGGTAATGGATGTCTGTATCAGTGCTATCATTAAACAATAATATAAATAAAACTCAATCCAATGTATATATTTTCCTCCCATATTTCAACATTAAAGACTCATATGTGGTAATAAAAGGATTCATTATAAGCTGTCTGCAAATAATTTAATGACCAAGTCATAGATATTTTCTAGTTTTCAACGTGTGCCAAAGAACTATTGAAATCCACAGTATAACATCATAATTATAACAATTAACATGTGTACTTAATTAAACCTTAAAATGTTCCCACATATTACTTGTTGGATTCACAATACATTGAAATAGTATTAGCTAGAAATAAGAAAGTACCATATTTTACTCTTATTTTTGCACATATAGAAAAAGACTCACTCCTTTTAAAAGATACCATAAGAACTGTAATTTCACAATCATTATTTTTATTCATTACCCCTGGAACACAGTACATGCTCAGTAAATGTTAGTTGAAGGAATGAATGAGTATGTGTGATTGCATGACAGGGAAAAATCCCTAGTCTTTGGTTGCTACGGGACTACTGCATGGACAACTGCTGTCGCAGTAGGGCTCCTAAAATCTCTGCCATATTCTATTTGGTTCGTGTGTGCAAAAATAATAAAGAATTCATTCAGTCCAGCACGTCCTTGCATTAAGAGGGTCAGCATGTATCCAAAAAGCAAGGTCTGTAATAACATCACATGTAAAATTACCCAGGTACTTCCTAAGGTTTGCTTCACGAGGAAGCCTGATACTGGTTCTGATATCAAATGTATTTATACGTGAGAACAGTCTCACCGTCACTCTTGGCTAGACTTCCGCAAATCTGTCCCACAGACAGTGCCTACTCCAAGGCTGTCAGCTTCGAAACTGTGACTGGGCTTTGTTTAGTGCCCTCGGAAGCTGGGCATGATGCTGAAAGAGAAGAGAGGGTCCTATTTTAAACCTTTCCTTCCTCTTATTGGTTTAGAAAATTCGAGTGACGAGAGCGGGGGCCAAAGGAGCCTGGAGCGGCATCATTAATGTGAACCATGTATTTCTATCCTTAGGCAGAGATGTGGTCTTTCAGGTTACAGCCAATGCATGCCTGTTCGCTCTTGCTGAACCGAGAGACCTTACGGATGGAGCCGCTGCAGTAGAAAAGGTTACATCCAGCAGGATGTCTTGTCTGTCTCCTGAAAAATTGCCAGTCAAGTGCATAGCGTAGAGACAGGTTCAGGGAATCTAGACGGAGGGACGGGGAAGGGAAAGCAAACCTGTATTCATATTGAAAATGTTCATCATTATTCGTACAAGGTAAGGAAAAATCCAGAGCTGATTTTAGCTTAAGTTTTGGCCTCAGTCTTCCAACAGGTGCACTCCTCCCTCACCCCTCTCCTGGCAGCACTGTTCTGCTTTGCCTCTCCAAGGCTTCCTTTGCGAGGCAAGTTTCTCCTAGAGACCTTAAGCATGTGCAGTTCCCCGTCTCGTCCTCACCCAGCGCTACACCCGCAACCCCTTACCTGCAGCGTGAAGATTCAGAAGCAGGCAGAGCGCAGGGAAGCCGACTGCTCTCCGCATAGTGCGTGCACTGAGAGGTGGAGGAGGAACTCCGCCACGACCCCACTTCAGGCGAGGTGTGATTACGAAGAGCCACTGCCAAAGGTCCTCGGGTCGCCGGGATGCATTCCCAGGTCCTCGGCTGCGCCTGGCAGAGCGGCGTGTGGCTCCGACAGCAACGTGAACCGGCTTCGTCTCCCCGGGAGAGGCGGAGGGGAAGACGAGTGGGAGGTGGCTGGCGAGGGGCGGAGCCGCGTGGGGGCCGCCACCGCGTGGCCTCCGGACGCCCTGCAGCCGCGGCGGAGGCGGCGTGGACTCCGCGCCAGCCCGGGAGCCCGGCCGCGCGGGGCCAGCGCAGCGCCCGCCCAACCCCGACGCGCCGCGGCGACTGAGCATGCCCGGCGCTGGCCCCGCGCGGCCCCCGCGCTACCAAGGGAAACTGCGCTTCTCCGGGTCTTAGCGGCGGCTGCGAGGGCTTCTGGCTCCACGGCGGGGGGCTTCGGGGGGCGGAGGTGAGGGATAGAGTCCGTCAAACACCTGGGGGTGGGGGCGGGGGTGGGGGCAAGACCCAGGAGCCGGAGGAGAGAGCCTAGGACAGCGTCAGCCTCCAGACCCGCCGCTCCCTCCCCAGATCTTGATTTGCACGCAGAGCTCACGGCCGGGAGTGGACATCTGCTGGGCTGCGGGGCTGCCTGCAGGACGGAGCATGGGTCTCCTCCCCCGCTGAGCACCCTCGCTGCCCAGGGAGCTGTCCCAAGGCGGCCCGCTTGGAGTGAGCCGTGCACGGGCGTCCTGGGCGCGCCTCTTCCTGGCAGCCTTCCCCTCTTGAGTCTCTTTTCTTCTCTCTCCCGCTCGATCCCTGTATTTAAACTTTCTCCTGACTCAAGTCCAAAGCCTGGGACTCTAGTCACACATCGCTAAAAGAAGTGAGGCCATACTTTTAGACTGGTAGGACACAGCCATGTCATTGGAGAAAAGAAGGCACCTCTTGTGTTATGGAGATAATTATCTTCGGTTTCCATTTTACTTTCTCAGGTGAAGGCAGTAGAAGCATCTCTGTAACAGGCTCCTCCCCGGGGAGCCTGCAGCAGCCTAATACCCCGGCTTTGGAGGGTGGGGACCCATGTATTAGTCTAGCGGCTGATTACTCCTAGTCAAGGAGTCCCTAGGCCACGCTTCTGTCTGAACTATCTCAGAAGCACGTGCCTCCCCTCCTCTGAGTCTCCCCAATGCTTTTGCCCTTCTCCAATCAATGCCACTTGCTTCACCACCACACTCAAGCTTTCAAGGGACAAACGTTGGCCCCACTTTCCTACAAAGCCCTGACCTAACTTCAGATAACTGATATTTCTCATCCACGCATGAATGTATAAACAACCTTTGCTTAGCATTGCCTCATTTTTTCAGATCATCATTTATCTGTGGTTTGTCTTAACAGCACAGTTGAAGGCTTCATAAGAACTTCTGCATCTTCTATCACTTCAGTAGAATGAAGCCATGTTAGGCCAACCAGAAGTGCTAATACGTGCTTGTTGAATTGAACTGCCCATCTCCTGCCATGCTTTTGGCCTCCAACCATTGTGAATTCCATGTATTGCAACACCTAATAGGAAATACGCTTCCCACAAAAGCTTAAATTAGGCAGGATCTCACAGAGCCTGAAAGCCCAGGCAGTACCATTTCCTTTGTAATTTATTTCTTCTCCAGCACTGAATGACAAAGACAGGACTTGCACTCAAACAGGTGGAGCAGGGGAGAATGAGATGCACTTCTGATCCCAAGAAAGCTCTTTGATGCTGAAGACAGACACAGACAGTTCCACTCCCCCGCTGCCCCACTCCAGCACCTGGGTGTGCCATGCACCATTTCCGGGGCACTGCTGTCCACCAAGACCACTCACTCTAAGCGGTGACCTCTTCCCCTACTCTGGATTCACTTTGCCCCCGTCTCCTTTTTCAGAGCTTTTCTCCCATTCTAACATACCAAAAGAATTACTTCATAAGTCTGTCATTCATTCTCTGTTCTTCACCACCACGCCTCCGGGGCGGCGTCAAGCCTACAATTTGCATCAGTTTTATTTACTGATGCATCCCGACTGATTACTACAGAGTCTTTCACAAATAGATGCTCAAAAAAATGAATAAATTAAAAGCAATCAGTTGATAAAGTTCAATGTTGACCATTAGCCTGACTCTGGAATTCTTGGAGAGGGTAACCCTTCTCACAAACATCCTAGAATTGCTGCAGAGCTAGGAATTGAGGGGAAATAACAGCAGCACACTTACAATGGGTGTACTTCCCTTATTTTCTTCCTTTTTAAGAAAAAACAAATTACCGAATTTACCCAGTTCTCTAAGAAGAAAATGACCATATGCTACATGCACTTTACTGCACTGATGCTCTGAACCCCTTGCTTTTGCATAGATAATTTCAACATTTTTGGAGGGGCAGGGGGAGCATTTAAAGTTTGAAATAATATAATTTGCTGTGACTTTGCCAACATGCAGCAGCTAGCTATTTATTTTGCCCAGGGGTGCAGGTAGCTGAATTACTAAACGGCAGGAAAATCTCCTTAACAGCAAAATTTCCCAGTTTCCAATTTGACAAGATATTCTACTAAAATAGTTGAGCATGGTAAAAATAACCTTGAGTGAGCTGTAATTTTGGTGACTGGACATTCATTCATTATTAATTTACTTGAAAAAGATAAAGGAGTGAGAAAAATTCATATTCCTTGGTGAGTCGATTTAATAACGTCCAATGGATTTGATCCCATGACATGTGAAGTCAAAGGACAATAAGTGAAATAGCCAATTAGTGAAAACATCAATCCCTTAACTCTTTGAGAAATAGTCCCTGTGAGTCCACAGAGGCTGCCTTCCTGGATGGTTATCTAACAGTAGTGAAGGAGATTTGATGTTTTAGAGAAGCTTGGTTAAAACACTGCCCCAGGATTTTAAAAAGTTGCAATTTAGAGAGGCCTGGAAATTAATGAGAGCCATGGAAGCTAGTGCAGGCCTACAGAGCTTTGTCGGGAAGGAAATCCTTTGTGTTTTGGAAGATAAATAGAAAATCTGCATCATGTACTTTTCCTCAGCAGGTGCGTAATCTCCATTTCTCAAGAGGTGAGACTCAGGAAGAATTTATACTGGAGAGAAGCCTTTCAGAGTTTGTCCTCAAAACAAATTTAACTGTTATGTGCCTCCACATGAACTTGTTTATAAATGGATGAAGATCCTTCATGGTAACCATCTTTCCTTAGAACACTTTACATAGAAAAATTAGATCTATTCACCATTACAGTTTCCTATTTAAGTTATTTAGATTATCATTATTATTTTAAGATGGTAACTAACATTAATTGAGCATTTCCTACATTCCAGCCTCTTTTGTAAGTGCATGGATGTCCCATTTAAACTTTATAATATCCCTACAGAGAGGCACTGCCATCGTCTCATTTTGGAGATGAGGCCATTGGGGCACACGGAGGCAGCCTACGCAGAATCAAGAGGTAAGCGATCAACCGGAAGGTGAGCTGGTGGAGTCAGGATGCACCGCCAGTTTGATTCCAAACCACTGTGATGTGCTACTTCGTATACAACAACTACATACAGTGTCAATCATAGGTGGCTCACTAGATATTAGATCAGGGCCAGAGCAGGAGACCCCGATCCTCCCGGTGCCAGGGAAGCTGGGTGGGGAGGAGCGCCCGTAGGAGGTCGCCCCCCAGAGGCCGAGTCAGCGGACCCCCGGCTCAGGGCGGTGGCTTCCAGGGGGCAAGGGCAGACAGCAAGTGAAATCATGCTTACAAGAACCATATCATAAGGATGTTTAAAGCAAAGCAGAGCAGAAGAGAGGACATGATCCATTTTATGGAGGGTGGCAGCAGAGGTGGGGATGTATAATAGGCAAGAAACTGAGTGGAGAACAGTAAATTTGCCGAGTCCTGCAGGCTATGTGGGTTCTAAGTGCTCTGCAGGGAGAGAGAGGCCGCAGGGTTCTGTGACTGGTAGAGGAGACATGAAATGAGGAAATGGATTCAAGGAACTTCCGAACATGTACGGGAACAATGGG
>JAVSCE010018617.1:0-228655 GCA_032199065.1 Smutsia gigantea | reverse complement strand
AGAGAATTTTCTAAAGAGTTCTCAAGAATGATTTTTGACTATGGTGATTTTTTACCTTACATGTTGACTTGTGAACCTAAGCTTCATGTAAGAATCAACTTTACTATATTAGCAATATCTTGAAAATTCATTCTTCTTTTATTATTTTTTTAAGTATCATTGGTAAACAATCTTATATTTAAAATATACAACACAGTGGTTCAGCAGTTATCCATCTTATTAAATCCTCACCCCCTCTAATGCGGCTACTATCTATCAGTGTAGTAAGATGTTACAGAATCATTGACTATATTCTTCATGCTGTGCTATGTCCCCGTAAAATTCATTCTTTCACCCAGAAAATACTTAGTGAGTTTCTACTGTGTGCCAGGTATTGATACAAAAATCCGAATGACCTCAACAACTTAAATGGTCCTAGATCCCAGATGTTTGTTGCATGCTGAAAGCATTTTTGTTTGCATAGTCTGGTGTCAATGAAAAGCAGGCTAAGATAAATTTGCACCACGTCTCAGTGTCCCACCTAGAATATGGTAAAAGATCTTGAATGTCTATATAAAATTATTCTGATTTTTCACAGTGAAAATTTAAGTAGATCTACATTAAGTGACTCACCTGTTATGTGAACTGTATTATTAATATGTAGTCAAAGAGTAAAATGAGTGATAAAAATTAAAATTCAGGCTAGTGGATACCTTAAGGAGTAGGAGGGGGTATGATCGGTAGGAAGTACAGGTAAGTCAACTATATGGATAATATTTTCTTTCCTAAGCAACATTTTGAATTCATGAGTATTCACTGGCTTATTTCTTTATACATCAATATTGCAGAAAAATTTTCAAAGATGAACCCAGAAGAGGAAAAAATTAATGATATGCTTGTGAATGGAAAGCAGGTTGTAAAATCCCTAAAATATTTAAGGTATCTTTTCTTGTAAATATGGATGTAAGAAAGAGTTCAGATTCAGGCTCATCTATTTCCAGCATGGTGTTTCTCTCTACTGTTGAGAGATTTTTAAAATTATTTAACTTATTCCTAGTTTAACCCGTTTGTCCAGTATTCAAAATTCATTGCCAAAAACATGCGTTTTTTAAATTGCTCCATGAACTCAGCCCTGGCTCCTAAAGCGTTTTAACTGTAGTTTCACTGAGGAAGATGGAGTGATTTTCCCAGGAAGGATGAGGCACAGGGGGATGATGATGAATTCTCAGGCTGAAGACACGCTACGATTGGCAGGAAAGGCCTGCTAACCCTTGCTGAGTGAGCATCTGTTTTTATCTGATGGCCATTGGCTTTGTCACATGAGCTTAGAAAGACCCACTACCAGGGGTTATTTTGTAGAGGGGAAATTGGCTCAGGATCGAGAGCTAGAATTTGAAGTCAAAATTGTCTTTGCTAATGCTTTCTCTTTCCCTCTTTTTTAAAAAATACTTTAACTGCAGTGAAGGGAGCAATCTGACCCCAGCACATCACTACCCAGATTTCAGATTTAAGACATATGCTCCGCTAGCATTCCGGTACTTCAGAGAACTCTTTGGTATCAAGCCCGATGATTACTTGGTAAGAACCTGTCATTTTCCTTCCTTCTTCAGAAACGTGTGATATAAACATTTGTCTCATAGCAACAGTGACAAGTGGGTTGTTTCTCTTACTTTATAAGGCTCTGGAGCATAGTAAAAGTTCCAGGTTTTATAATGATTATAAATTTAGCTTCAGGAAATGTGACTTGATGCTGCAACATTTAACTAGTAGCTACAAAATCTGCTAAGGCAATTGATATTTAAATAATGGTGGTATTGGTTGCTATTTCAGATAATTATTCTAACAGACATATTATAATTAGTTCTAAATACTCCTGTGAATTTTACTGATTGGATTCCACTTGGAAGCCTTCCTGTTTTAATTATTTATACCATTTATCTAAAACCTGCCTTGGCCCACAACCATTTTCACCTTGACCTACAATTTGAAGACCATTTTAAAGAAGCTGGGTAGTTTTGTTCTCCACATCTCTTCATACAGGTTCTCTTAAAATGTATTTTTATTAGGTACAAAGGCATATTTTATCCTTAGACCTGTCTTTTCTATCCATTTGCCTTCTGGCATGCAGCACATACAAACACAACAGGCTTTTTGTGAGGTAGACTGATGTGATCTCAGATTTTTACCTTATTCCTGTTCAAGGAGCCAGCAACTTCCTGTCTGCTTCAAAAGGAAAATGGTTTATTTCATAATCTGATCACTGTTCACACCCTGGAGCTCTTTAGAATTGGTTTTCGAGAAGCTGTAGGAAGGATGCCATCAAATATTTATTGTCCACCCCATTCCGCATAATAAGAATAAAAATATCTTAATAAGACTTGAGCCAGATCTTGGAATAATGCATTGCAGAGAAAATATAGCAACATTTGGTACTTACAACAAAGTAGTTAAACTGCGTCTTATAATTGGGGAAAGATATAAATAAGCAAATTCAAAACTGATTCTGTTCTGTGCTGATGAAAACCCCTGAATGACCCTCTTCTTTAGTTAGCCCCAAGAAAATCATGTGACTTCTGCCTGGTTAGATAGTAAATACTAACTCCTCGAGGTGCATTAGTACGTCTTTTTGGAGCAGTGAGAACTGAGTACAAAGTCCCTGCACACCTTGCGGCCCTCAGAGGTAGCTCTCTGCCTCACATGCCCCTTTGATTGGGATATCAGATGCATCTACCTGGCTACCAACCCTGCCTTCCCAACCACTCCAGTACACACACACACAGCTGGGGTGGGTGTGTATCAGAGAAGATTCTCTGGGTTCTGGTCATTCTATGATTACTGAAGTCACTGTCATTCAGGTAACATGTTTGAGGAACCCAGCGGGGTCCTAATTCTGTATTATTGAAATGAGATAATTCTCTCATCTTCTGCCACACACTAGAAATTAATGGATTCTCCCTCTATTATCCTTGAGCTTCTGCCAGCCAAGGAGGTGCTATAGACTATTTCCAAACACAGATCCGATCTGTACTCGGAGATTCTGCCTGGCTGCCCTTCCCCCAGGTAGTCTCTCTTTAGCCGTCTGGTGGCCATTGACCTGCAGTCTGGGAAGCCTATACTTTCACCATTTTTTCTCAAAAAATCGCTTTCTTTGTGGAAGGCCTTTTTTTCTGAGAAACAGCTCACACAGTTTACACAGTTCCCTCATAAGCCCTTCAGCTAGAAGAGTTACTTTCACAATGAGGTTAAAATGTTTACAAAAGAGCACAGGAGACTAAGCCAATGGCTTCTCAGAGCACAAGTCCTCCTTTGAGTACCTGGCAAAAAGTAAATTGGTTGATCATCGGGTACTATGAACACCTATTAGAACTAAAATACTGTGCTAATAATTAAAGGGAGAAGCAGAAATTTATAAGCCAAGACAGAGACCTCAGATCCAGTTGGAAGGATTATTGATTTACATGGGCAGACAACCTACTCTATTTACTTAAGTGGTACATAAAATGAAGCGAAACAATAAATGCTTGAGGTTTTCAGAGGAGAGAGGACTTTCTCTCTATAGGATTGATGATTTGGAGGGCTTCTTACTGGGCATGATATGGTTAACTGTGACTTAAAAACTACAAGGGATTTGAGTAGGTGGAAAAGAAGGGAAAGATGTTAGGAGAAGGGAGGGCAGTGTTAGGATTCTGTTAGCCCAGAGATGCAAACGCATTAAAAATGCAATTAATGCAAAAGCTCTAAATGTTTAGAAGGACTGTGGATGGACCAGATGACAAAAGGGGAAGGTTTTGATCAGGCATAGTAGAAAGACAAGGCTAGATAATTCAAATAAACAGGTCTTTCTTTTTTCAAATTATAGGAAATTGGTGAAATGCAGAGATTGACTAGATAGTTGACAACGTTGAAGAATTTTTTTTTTAGTGGAGTAATGATATTGTGGTTCTGTTTTAAAAGAAGGGTCCTTGTCTTTTAGAAACATATACTAAACTGTCTACAGATGAGATGATTGGATGCCTGAGATTTGCTTCAAAAGAGTCTGAGGGAAGTGGGCAGGGGAGTGATGGGGAGTGCAAAGGAAACAAGATTGGCATGAGTTGACCATAGTTGAGCTAGAAGATAGACACATGGATGTTCATTACACAATCCTCTTCACTTATATGTATACTTGAAATTTTCCCTGATAAAAGGGGTGAGAGGAGCTAGAACCAGTCAGGTGACTGTACTTTGTTTGATTCCATTTTTCCACCTCCCTTATCAAACATAGACACAGTTGAGTAACTGGACCCATCTCGGATCTGCAAGAAACAGAAAAAGGCCCAATGGTCCTCTAGCTAAACATGGCTGCCAGATCTCCAGCACTGCGTTGGGACACTCACTGGGAACAGCCCAGGACTGAAAGAGCTCTCCCAGTAGGTCTTGGAGTTTCTAGAAGCTCAACTCCAAAGCACAGTGATCTGGAGGGTGATAGACAAGGAAAGCATTTTTTGCAATATGCATTTTGCTTCAGAGAGTCAGGTTTAACCCACAGAGATTTTTTAGCCCCACACACTGTAGATGAGAAATATGAAGCTGGGGTTGGGGAGGAAGGTGCCCAAGGTTACCCACATTGGTTGGGACAAGCTCAGACCAGACAGTGGTCTCCAGTCCTTCCTCCTGCTCTTTCCCTTCACCAGCTGGCCTCATGCTTCCAAACCCAGTGAGTCTCAGACCTCTCATTAAATGTGGTCCCAAGTTATCCAAATCCTAGCCCATCAGACTGTGAACTGTGATTATCCATTCTGAAGAATGCAGCCACAGAGGTCAAACACCCCTTACAAAGCACATTCTGGAAGAGGTAAGCCCAAGTAAAGCACAGAAAAATGAAATAAGACGTCCCTTCAAAAGATGTGTGGAGAAAAAAACATACAGTGCAAATCACAAAGTACCTCCTAGCATCTATCAAAATGGGGCTCCTTAAACCCATATTTGTGAAATATACTGATCTAAGTGGAGGAGGGAGTAACATTAGACAGCAATCAGTACAGTACCTCTACAGACAGGTTTAATAGTAGATCCCTGTGATATACACATATTTCTACTTAGGTTTGTGCTTTTGCATCTGGATTTCAGCCTGAATTATTCTGTTTACATTCTCAGCACCATTAAAATTCACCATGTGTATGCTGATCACAAGTCACATGTTGAAACATGCCTAATTTGTACTGTGAGGCAGCTCAGTGAAGGTGCTTTTCCATGCATGCACAGCGGTGCCGACGTGCCTGCTTCCTTATTTGTTCCCAAATAAAGGACTCCCAAGGGAAGGCTAGGGGCCCGGAGCATTTTTTCTCATTTCTGCTCGGGCAGTGAGCCCTTGGTTCATTTCCTTCTCTACCAGGTCCATAAGTATTCCAAAATCCAGGGTGATTTATATGTCTTTTCAGGTTCGCTAGCACCGATAAGAAAGAGAGCAGGGTGAATACTTAACATCGTCAAGGGGAAGAAACTGCAGCAAAAATTGTCTCCATCACACCACACAGGCTTACATTGTTCATTTGCCTTGGCAGGGCCCAGCTGGGTTGAACTTTGCATTCTTTCCAATGGGCATAGCAGGGGGGCCCTGCAGGAGAGGGAAGGGAGAGAATGAGCACATTGGAACAGCTCACACAGATGAAAGTGCCTGGAAGGTGCATAAAACCCAGGCCAGCATGGGGAAGCTTGTTGATTGTGGCTAATTAAAATGTTCCCATCTCTCCTCTTTATGTGCTCTTAAAAGGCAACATTGCAGAGAAGATTGCTTAGAAGAGAAAGTGGTAACAAGGAGTTGTAGGGTAAGAAACCACAGAATTACAGAGGATACTGTTCGGTATCATGACGCCAGTTTATTGCAGATTGCCGCTATGCTAGCAGTGACCTCCAAACACTTACTAAAATGCATCAGGATGGTTTATTTTTCCATTCATATTAATTTATAAAGTACTAAATAAAGGAGTATTTGACAATGAAGTAACCAAATAAATGCTCTCCATATTATGTCACTGCTTAGAGAAGAATTTGAGGCTTTAACTGGGAGCAGATGTTCAGGTCTGAATCCCATTTTCTCTAGACAGCTCTTCCTGAATCACCCCCTAATCTCTCTATTTGCAGCCTGTAATTTCTGCATTTGTTGTTGGTTTTGTACTTTCACAACATTTCCTCCTATCCATGAGAAGGTTCTCTGTGCCAGGAATTCAAGCCCCTGGGACAAAGAATCAAATTTCCTAAGAGTCTGGGGTCTGCCTTATTCTTTATGAGAGCTTGGGGTCACCTTTATTTTCCAGAGTCTCAAAGCCATAATTGTACAAAAGACCTGCCTTTTTTCTTGCTTCACTAAGCACATCTCCATGTATCTTTGGGAGCTCTCTGATCGCTGGAATTGGGCTGAACCCGTCAGCACATCCCCAGGCACGCCGGCCTCCTCCACTGCCTGGGGAGTGTATGTTTTGCAGTTTGTGTGCCTCACTCCCCTGCATGAGCTCTCATAATGGAAAAGAGCAGTGACAGTAACTAAGTGGTCACTCTTTGCCCAGGGTTTCCAATGCATCTGCTTCAAAGCCTTGTGGCTACTTTCATGTGCATATTATTATCGTTATTTTAGAAATGAGATGCCATAGACTCCAAGATGCTGTTACTTCTCAAGGGCGCATAACTAGCCAGTGACAGAGCCACAATTTTAGAAATGTCAGTTGACTCCAGGGCCCAGGCCCTTCCCACTCAACACCCTTCCGTGTGGACGCTGCACACATGGCAGGGAAAGCGCCCTCTGCTTTCTCTGGGGTTTTTTTGGCATTCTGTGTGTGCGGCCCCATGGCTCCTTTTGTTTCCCTCAACTCATCCATAAGGGCTGAGGTTCTGTGCTCCTTAGCAAGAGCATCAAGAAGTAAGGCTAGAGGAAGGAGGAGGAGGTAGATGTAATTTTGCCAGTGTCTTTTAGGAAAGATGCAAACACTTGCTTTTTCTTTCCCTGGAGAATTTTGCTTCCCTTATCCATGGTGCTGCCAAAGCAAGATAATGTAAAAGGTGACACCTAAAAGCTGCCTTTTGATCATTTTTTTCCCCAGTTTCTCTCCCTTCTCCTCCCTCCTTCCTTGCCTCTTTCTCTTTCTCTGCTCCTCTTAGATTTTCCTGTGAAGAGGATTTAAATGTTCACAAGCCCAGATGAAAAGCTTCGGGGAATGTTCAGCCCAGGTGTTTTCAGATGCCTCCATCCTCAGGATTCGGTTCTTTAAATCCCTTTTTTTTTTCCCTCACAAAGGCTGGTCTGATCTCACACGTTGGCTTCCTTACCTTTTTCTCTGCCACCAGCATTTTCTCTAGTCAATAATGAGGATGACTAGTTAACACTGAGCTAAATAACCAAAAATTGACTTCTCTGCTGGTTTTTTTGGCATTTTTGGCGAGATTTATAGCCCTTTAGTTGTTGGTAGAGGTCAATCATTTGTTTGACAAAAATTTATTGAGTGCCTACTGTGTGCAGGGCACAGGTCCTAAGCTGATCACAGCATAAGATACTTACAGTGTTGCCCTCATAGAGCTCTACAGTCTAATGGGAACTTGGAATAATAAATAGGCAACTAAAGTATTGTGCAGTGACTTCTGTGATGAGAACATGCAGTGCCAGGAAGCAGTGATCTAGACTGAGTTTTCCAGCACAAAGCTATGTCCAGCTGATGCCAAAGTCACTGTAAGATCCTCCTCACTATGCTGCCTGCAGCTTCCCTGTGTCCACCTACAGTGAGTTCTCAGCATAGCAAACAAGTGGTCTTCTGCCCCAGGCCCTCCAGGAGCTTCCAGCTCCCTTAAAAAAAAGTCCCTCATCCTGACATGCCCTGGTCAGGCCCAACTGGCCTTTCTGGCTTCATCCCTTTCTGCTCTCCTCCTTGCTCACTCTACTCTGGCCACTGGCCTCCTTGCTGTGCCTTGAACTTTCTAGGTGTCTCAGGACCTTTGCACTTCCCTCTGCCTGAAATGCCCTTCCCTGGATATCCACAGGCCTCTGCTCCGACGTCACTTTCCCATTGAGGTTTCCAGTGATCACCTTACATAAAATTTATTTCAACCAGGTCCTCATTCATGACTGGTTCTTTGCCCCTCTTTCCATGCTTCATTTTTCTGGCTAGCACTTACCACATTCTGATGGAAAATTTATCTACCTGCTTGTTCACTGTTTCCTCATAAGCTCGTGAGGGATATTACAGATGCTCAACAGATATTTTTTAAATGTTGAATAAACACATAAAGGAGTGGTAGTCCACTAGGTGAAGGTAGAAGGGAGGTTGTTTCCAGTAGAGGGAAGTGCAAAAGCCCAGTAGTCAGGAGTGTGTGGTGCATTTGGGAAAATGGGAGGTGGCTTTCTATTGCTTGAGCTGGAGTTTAAGGAAAGAAGTGATAAGAGAAGGCTGAAGGACAGGGCTGGGCCATTCATGGCCTTGAAAGCTGTGTTAGGAAACCAGGTATATATTTTCCATCTAGACAATGGAAACTATTAAAAGATGTAAAGGCAGGGAAGGACATGATCAGATTTGCGTTTTAGAAAGATCCTTGGTTTCCTAGTAGAGAATGCACTGGAGGGGTTATGAGTGTATAGTTGAGACCAGATGGAGTTTACCATAGTAATCAAGGCATGGGATTATGAAACCACTGAACTTAAGGTATTGACAAAAGAGATGGCATGATGGGGGCAGGTATAATCACTAGTCTGGGTATGGAAGGTGAAGAAATGCAAGACCTCAAAGATGATGCCCAAGGTTCTGGTTTGGGGAACAAAGTGAACAGTGTTTCCATTGTCTGAGCTAGGGAAGAGAGGGAGAAGATGAGAAGATAGATGGCGTCGTGGGGGGCTGCAGTGGGAGGCAGATGATCTAGAGTCACCCTGTATGGTTGTTTAGAATGTGCACTGTCCAAGAATACCTGGATACAGTGAAGAAGTGTAGACTGGTATCCAGCCCTTCTTCCATTTATCAACCTTGTGTCTGTCTCAGAGCTACATCTGCTAGGAAAGAGAGGCACCTCTTTCTAGTTACTACCAAGGCATCATACAGGCTAATCATAGCCCTGAGATGAATTTCATTTTGAACTTGTTACAGGTGAATTGCTTGTGGGATAACAAACAGAAATAATTATTAAAAATTTAGGCATACAGATCTGGAGCCTTAAAAATGGATCTGGGCTGGAGATTCAGGTGTTAAAGTTATGTCCTTGTTGAAACCATGAGTGAATGACATCCATCAGGGGAATAAATAGGGAGAAGAGGTTAAGTGTTGGTGTTCAAGTGCCAAAAACACAGTGTAAATCAAACCTTCAATTCTTATTTTATGGGCACTTGGTGGAAAAAAAGTACCTTAGTCACCAGTACTGAGTTCTTTCGTTGGACAGATATGGTGATTCATGATTCTATCATATGGCACCAGGCGGTGGGAGAGCATGTCTGGTTCCCATCACAGAATTATTAAGATAAATGGATCAATGAAATTTTTAGAAATCTCACAAAGAGCCTTCTCAATATACCTGGAGCCTCCTCTTGAAGCTCATGGAGTTTCCTATTTCAAAACAGTCAAGATACATAATACTGTGATTTTCCTCCTTGGAAGCCTCATGTACATTAAATGTATTTTTAAATGTTTGTTTATTTACTCTTGCAGTATTCCATCTGCAGTGAACCTCTAATAGAGCTGTCCAACCCCGGAGCCAGTGGATCCTTGTTTTTTGTGACCAGTGATGATGAATTTATCATCAAAACAGTTCAGCATAAAGAAGCTGAGTTCCTTCAGAAGCTACTGCCAGGCTATTACATGGTAAGTAACTGCATGTAACAAAAGCTCCTACTCAACGGTTGATTACTTTCTTCGATATTTTTTTTTCCTGGTTGTTTTTTTTTTTTCCCAGTGATTCTTAGGCATGTTTCTTTCTCTTCAGTGAGCTTTGTTTTGCATTTAGGTCATCCTACAACATTCATTAAATAGATTTTAAGAAGTAAAGTAGAAGTGAGTAGCAGAGCACAGTTTTTCACTGACAGTCTAGGTTCAAATCCCAACTCAGCCATCAACTAACTGTGACCATGTAAACAATGTCACAGTTGGTGTCGGTCTTTAAAAGCTGGGAAATACCTGTCTTACCTGGTGATTGTGATAAAGAAGGCATACAGGATGTAGGATAAAGGAAGCGATGCATTCCAAGACTCTTTGCGCCCAGAGCATAGTAGTGATATGAATGGTCAGGGTTCATTGAGTGCTAAGCTGTGTGTTAAACACAGGTGTAAGTGTTTTGCACGCATTAACTCATTTATTCCCCACAGCAACCTTACATGCCATAATCATTGCCATGTTGCCATTTAATAGATATGGTAATTGAGACAAAGATAAATGGAGTGACTTACCAGGGGCTGTTCAGCTCCTGAGCTGCAGAGCTGGGACTCAGACGCAAGCAGTAGGGCTCCAGGGGCCACATATTCAACCCCTGCACTCTATACCAGCTGGTATTCAATGTTAGCCATTCTCAGCCACTATGCTTCAGAATTTAGGACTTCATAGGTTCAATATGGTAATGTGAAAGTCACCTTTCATGTAATATTTTATAGACAAACAGGAACCGAGCCAGATGGACTTACTAGATATTTAGTCCAATTTTTAAAAAAATAAACTTTTCCTAAGGGCCTTGTCATTTCATACCTCTGGTTTCTGTGGACTTCATAGCAGTTATTAATTTTCTGTGATTGGAATGCTATTGGAGAAAGTTTGGATCTCAGAAGCCTCAGTTCTGCCATTCAGTTGCTGAAAGAGATGATAACCATCATCTTTGTTTCAGAACAAAATTGATGGGATGACACACAGCTCATTTGCATGTAAAAAGCATTATTCAAAAATCTGCTGGAGACAACATTAAATGCTGTAAATTAATCCCACGTATAAATGGAGGAGTCACAAATGAAAATGAAAATCTAGTGGATGGCAGCTAACTTTACATTAGAGAAAATAGAAAATACAAAAAAGAAAAAATACAACCAACTGTAATTCTTTTCTCAGAGATACATATTTGGTGAATTTACTTTCAGGTGTATTCTGTTCAAACACACATTTTTAATAATGTAGAATTGGGATCAAGCTGACATTGCACTCTTTGCTAACCTGCTAAGTGAATAAATCCTGTACCTCTACAGTTCTGACCTTAGACTTCTCTCTTGTTCTAGAACCGCATTGTCCAATATGGTAGCCATTAGCCATATGTTGCTATTAAATTTAAATTAATTAAAATTAAATAAAACTTTTAAATTTAGCTGAATAAGTGGTTTTATCTCAATCACATAAGCTAGTGTAACAACATAGTTCATGCCATTTACAAGAAAAAATGTGAACATCATGTGGTTATCCAGAGAGACGTTGAGAAGAAACTACTGCACTCAAAATTCAACATCTTCTTGTAATCAAAATTCTTTAAATGCGCAGGGACGTTTTTAACCTAACAATTAAATAAGTGAACACACATAGCATACATTTATCTGTCCCCAACAGTTCACATAATATCTTGTGGAGAAGAACAAGGGCCCTTTCACAGGAAATAATAGAAAAAATTAGGATGTGCTCCATCATGGTCCTTTCTGATATATTTGCTAGAATTTCTAGCAGTAGCTCTTTGAAGACAAGAAGAAATAGAAGAAAAGTATGAACACTGTTCTGTGCATATGATACAATTGGAAATGAACAAAACTTCAAGAAAATAAATGAGTAGTTTCTAAAAATAATGAGAGACCAGCAGATTTGCAAGCTATGATAAATGTACAAATCCATGTATTCCATTATGTAGATCATATAGAGTAGGACAATATCAGGGGAAAAAGAGACCCCATTCGTGACAACAATGATTTATAGTGGACATTATTAGAAAAATAAAGATACAAATAAATGAAGATATAATTCTGATTGGGAAAGCAGGTTATAATAAGTATAGCATTTGAAAAAATAATCCAGAAGAATTTTTGCAATAAGAACTCTAAACTACTTGTCTATAAAAACAAATTTACAAAAATAGTATGAAGGAAACTATAAAATGTGTTGAAGGACATAAAAATGTCCTGACATAGTGAAGAGCTCTGCATCATTCATGAACTCAGCATTGCAAAGATTTCAGTTCCCCCAGTCAACTTATAAATCTAGTCTAACTCCAATCAAATTTCCAAATTTGATTAAAGAAATAAACAGTGGAAGGGAAAGGTTGCAAGAATAGAAAAAACATTTTTTGATAAATCAGTGCAGTTCTAAACAAACAGATCAGTGGATTCAAATTAAGTGTCCAGAAATAGACCCCTGTGTATTTACAACTACTCGTATGAAACAGGAGGGACTCAAACTCAATTGGGAAAGGACAGTCTATTCAATAAATGACTCCATTCGGGGAAAAAAATTTCAATTCTCTATTTCACACAGAAAAATAATTTCATATAGAGTAAAAACCTAATGTAATGACCAAAACTTCAAATATGGAAGAAAATAGACAAAATTTACAACCTTTCAGTATATAAAGAGCTTTGCTAAACAAGAAACAAAAAAAAAAGCACAAGAAAGAAGTACAGAAATGCGACTACATCAAAGGGTAAAACATCTGTGTGGCAAAACATCTGTGTTAACAGCAGACACAGAATGAACACAAGACAGAATATTTCTGGAATGACAGATACAAAGAAAATGGGAACAATGGTTTCCTCAAAAGTTGGTAATTGGGAGGAGGATCAGGAATAGTAGACTTTTCATTGTATAAATGCCCGGTAGTAAACTGTTTTTAATTTCGTACCCACTTTTAATGTGAAACAAAAATAAGCATACATTATTTTTATAATAAGAAAGACAACATCCTGGAAGAAAATATTTGCCTCATACAGGTTAGAAAAATGATAAATATCCAGAATACATAGCTCTGGTAATGACAAAAACCTATGGAAAAATGGGAAAAGGATATTAACACAAAATTCTCTTCAAGGTGCTAGAAGTACATCAGAAATATTAAATTTAATATCAGTGGTGTTCAATTTTTTAAAAACAAAGTTCCATTTTTCACCCAGTCATGGTACACAGGCTTTAAAAATCTGGTAACATTCAGCACTGGCGAAGAGTGACAAGAAACATGTCATCTTATGAAGTGTGATTGTAAATTGTCTAGCCCTTTTGGAAGACAGTTTTTTAGAAGCTATTAAAATTTAAAATGTTCTTCCTTTATACCCGAGCAGTTAATTTTCTTTCTAGCTGCCTTAGAGAATAGTCACACATGGCACTAATCAATTCTTTGCCTGATTTTAGTTGGAGCTAATTTGGGACATTCTGTCCGTTTTCAACTCAGCCGCTTTTAATGCCGTGAGTTTAGAATGATGAAGCTGCTGTTCCAAGAAGCTGACCTACGAACTAGATTAGAAACAGCAAAATTTTAGCAATGGCTATTAATAAAGATAATCAT
This sequence comes from Smutsia gigantea, assembly GCA_032199065.1. NCBI lineage: Eukaryota > Metazoa > Chordata > Mammalia > Pholidota > Manidae > Smutsia > Smutsia gigantea. The sequence goes on along the minus strand of JAVSCE010018617.1, from coordinate 215,221 downwards.
GTTCCATTTTGAATTATCATATTAGGTGACAGCACATCTTTGGTGGAGCATTATTTTGTGAAAACAGATTTTAAACATGGTTTCCTTTTTCTCTTTTTAGAATTTAAATCAGAATCCAAGGACTCTTTTGCCAAAATTTTATGGACTGTATTGCATGCAGTCAGGGGGCATTAACATCAGGATCGTGGTGATGAACAACGTCTTACCACGCTCCATGAGGATGCACCTTACTTATGACTTGAAAGGCTCTACATACAAGCGGAGAGCATCTCGAAAAGAGAGAGAGAAATCAAACCCCACATTTAAGGACTTAGATTTCCTGCAGGACATGCACGAAGGGTTGTATTTTGACACCGAAACGTACAATGCGCTCATGAAAACCCTTCAGAGAGACTGCCGGGTAAGGAAATGTTGCTGTGACTTCCTTTGAAAGGTCATCTGTGATAATGTAACCTTTGTCAGGAAGGCTTAAAACAGACTGCTTCCTAATCCCGGTGGTGGCCCTTGCCTCCCTGATGTTGAAGAGATTAGTGAATGAGAAGGGAATTGTCTGGAGTGACTGCTGATTTTACGAATAAGCTAGGTCAGCTAAGCCTTTGAGAAGATGAAACAAGAATTTTTTTTTGTTTCTTTTCATCCTTCCCTGTGGGGAAGGTGGTTGAACTGGAGGGAAAAGAAGTTTAGGTTTAATGTAGTCATTCACAAGAAAAGTCGTATACAAATCTGGGAAGAGATAAGGTTCCAACCTAGGAGAGAAGTTTAAAAAACATGCGCTTGGTGGGACTGATAAGCAGATCCCTGGATATCCAATGTGAATGCAGAACCATGAGGTGAACCGTACGTTTGCCGAAATTGTTTTAGGCGAACTGAGTAAGAGGCAATCAGGAATGAGTCTTGACAGAGCAAAGACCATCACACGCAAACTTAGCCTGTGATTGTCAAAAGTAAGGAGGAATTCACAGTCCCAAATCCCTCAGTCTGCAATATTTAGAAAAATTAATAAATAAGGCCAAGACCCGGGAAAGACTTTTCTGACACAGTGAATTTACCAAAAATAGGTAAAAGTTATTTGGAGAAAAAGATGACAGTGCAACTCTGATGGCTTCTGAAGGGTGATGATCATTTGCTTAACACATTCTCAGAAATATCAATTCCTGGCCCAGATGAACTTGGAGATGCATGTGGGTTCTCAGCTAAGTTGGGCACAGTGGAGATGGGCAGAAGGCATGCTGGCCAGAGAGGACTCACAGGGCCTGGGCCTGGGAAATATGGGGTGTGCCTTCCACGGCTGTGGCCTTCTGGGCCTTCTGTGGGCCTGGACAGACGACCCACGTTGTTGCAGGGGAGGAGGACCTTTCTCTGCTAGACTTAAGCTCACCTGTAAGGAAGGAAGGCATTGTAACCACTCCATGTAATGTACAAAATGGGGGATTGTCACTGAGAAGCAGTCCTACTATTTTATAGGTCTTTTCTTTCTACATGTTATATCACGTATGATGATGCACAAAGACGTGTCCTTGGAATAGTTTATCTCATTGGTAGAGATGTTACTCCACAGCTCCTATTCTTTAGCTACCATTTATTGAACGCTTAAAGTGTGCCCCGCCAGGCTGAGATTATTTTGATGTGTCATTTCATTTACTTCTCTCAGAGCCCGTTTGAAGTCAGTACCACTCATACTCCCATTTTAATTGGTAACCAGTTAGGTTCTGTAAGAGGCAAAGAAACCTGTCCAGGGTGACTTAGCAAGTCAATGACAGAGCCTGCACCTGTTTGGGTACAAAGTGTGTGTTCTGAACAGTTGATATATAAAGATTTCCTTTAAGGACTTTTTTTCAATTATTTTTTCAGAAGGCAGGAGAATAACAGTGGGAACCAAGCAAACAAAAATACATCCAGCTGAGCTATTCAGATATCTGGGTGGACATGAGTGATTCATGTTTTTCTTTTAAAAAGAGAAAACAAAACACACATATTTTAGTAGAAACCTTTTCCTGTGCTTTTTCTGCCCTTACAGGATGTGGGTGAAAAGTGACTCTGAATTCCCCAAAGTTAAATACAAGCCTCTCCAGTTTTAGATTTGCTTTCTCTTTGTATGTGTATGCTCCTCCTGCCTCTTTTAATGAAAAGCCTTTTTTCTAAGACTATCTTCTAAGACTACAGGCTCCTATGCCAGGAAAAAAAAAAAAAGGAAAAGGAAAAGTCAAATGTAAAAGAACCATTGTCTGTTTATTAGTGTTTCCTGAGCCCAGTACTGACAGAACAAAGTCAAACATGACTCTTCATCAGGAATGAGACCCTGGGGACTTGCCTTTTTATTTTTTACTTTTGGGAAGATTTGTTATTCTAAGGAAGATCTATGTAGAGGTCCTCAGGCTAACTCCCTCTCATGGGTTACATGTGATCTTGTACGAGACACAGCTCATGGAACTTCCTTAAATCACACACAACGTTTGTCTTCAGAAAGGCTTTCTTGGGGTTGTATAAGAGCATGCAATTGCCTAGCTGTGAGGGAACCTGAGTGCCTTCTGTGATCTGCCTCAGTGATGACCAAGGCCTCTGTGATCTGGAGTTAGCAGCTGGTTCTCTGAGCAGAGCTGCCTCGAGGAAGACATGTTTCTGGAATTGTAGGTCTTAATATTTAATAGTCACGGACCTCTTTTCGAAACAGATGTAAGCTGTGTGTTGTCTCCCCAGAGGAGTGCCCATCCACACAGCAGTTCCTGAGTCCCCGGGAGTCCTTCGTACCCCCACCCCCAGGCGGAGACTCCACCTCGCAGCCATGCAGCAGCCATCTCTCTCTCTTCAGATCATCCTCTGAAGGGCAGCGCCCGGGTGGCTGGGGCAGGGTGTGTGGCTGGCATTCCTGCGAGAGTCTCTTGCCTTAACATCCCCCTCACTTTGCAGAGCTGAGGTGCCATGGAGATCCAGGGAAGACGTGAGGTCACTCCAGGGCTGGTCCCAGCACCCCACAGTCAGGAATCTCTGCTGTTAACATCTGAGTGAGGCGGTGCTGCTAAGGCCCTCGAAAGAAGTCCGGAACCGCATGAGTGGGTCCGCAGCCCAGCCAGAGGAAGGTGAATGAGACTGTATTAGAGTACATCCTTTCTCTCACTTATCAGTCATGTATTACAGGCTGACTGTGTGCCAGCGTGAGGTGAACACCCCCAACTTTAATTAGTTGCCATCCAGTGTATTCAGTGCAATGATACATTCAAAGCAGTGTGAGGTTCAGAGTACATGACATTATACCCAGGTCTTGAAAGAACGAGAAGAGTTCTCCAGGTAGGCAAAGCCATGGAACCGCCTTCCTAGAATAGGAAACAATATAAGCCAGCATGAAGTAGCCTGAGGTGTTCCAAGAACAAGATTTGCCTGGTGTTGCAGCAGTTAATAGCAAGGGAGAGCATGAGAGGTAGGAGGGAAAAACAGTCAGAACCAAATAATGTCAAAAGGCCCTTTCTGGTGGTGCCAATGTCTCCTAAAGGGCTTTGAAGTGGCAAATCCAAGATCCCAGACCTTTGGACCCCAGCTTTTCTATTGTTCCCAAATAGAATAAATCTCCTAACCTCTGGCTGAACTCCTCTTGCTTCCTGCCGACCCCCCCTTTTTTCATATTTGACACCCCAGGAGTCCATTTCCCTAGCATGACCGCTGGCCAGAAAACACCTGCCTGGCTCATTGCCAGCTTGGCCTGCTCCCTGTGTTCTGCTTCCCTGATTTCCCATCAGAGCTGCTTGCTTCTGGGTTCTGCATCTGCAATGGCCTGAACTACCTCATCACCCAGTGAGCCCTCTTGACAAATTCCATCTTCCCCTGGCATCCCAGAAGGAAGCTCCACTTCCCTTTCCCCGGCTTCCCCAGCCCTGCCCCGGGGCCATGTCTTTAAGCCTCTGGGATGGTCCAATCCTCACCACCTCTGCCACATAGCACGCTGGCCACTCGGAACTCTTCTAGAAAACTAAATGTGGTTTATCCTTCAACCTGGCAGAGCCCACTTCCCCACAGGATTCAAAAATAGTGCTCTTTCCAAAAACAGAAATCCAGATCTCAGGGTTCTCCCTGACCCTCACATTGCTGTTCTCTATTGGCTGTGTCTGGCAAAAATAAACATGTAAATACTTGGGCTCTCTTTCTGGAAATATCCCTTGGCCTCACCCTCTGCCCACAGTGACAGCCATCTACATCCTTAGGTGAACTTGGCCCTGAGTAAGAGTCATGACAGCAGAGCTCTGCCAGGACATCATGGGTCACCTGCTGTCAAAAACAGGAAGTGGGGTTTATTCAGACCATACAGTCCCCATGTGACAAACAAGCTGAGAGGCATGTCCTAGTTGAAAACTGCTCTTCTCAGGTAGTCCATCACCTTCCCCAAGGCTGCTTCTCTTCCTGTCTTCCCTGGCCCAGGGGACACGATCATGCAGCCAGTTGCCCAGGTCAGTGTCCTTTCTTCCCCTTCTTCTTCTCTTTGTTCTTTCTCCACACTCAGTAAGTCAGTGTCACATCCATTCTGCCTCCTAAATAACTCTTGGATCGGCCCCCTCCTCTACATATGCACAGTCACTGCCTTTGAGCTGAGACCCTCAAAATCCCCCCCTAGAGTTCTGCAGCAGTCTCTTTACTAGCTTTCAGTATCATTGCCTTCCAACACATCCGCGGTGCTGTTGCCAATGCAATCCGCCGATCGGACCGCCAGCTCCTTCAGATCCTGTCAATGAGGGATCTCCAACTGAAGCTCACAGCCTTTGGCCCAAAACCCATTCTTCCCAGCTGGAATGTCATCCTTTCTAATCTGCTTCCTGCCACTCTCTCCAGTCCTCCTGCTTCCTTTACAGCCTTCTCTCTCTCCCCTCTCCCCGGAGCATCCCCGGCCCCCACCCCTCACCCCCCAGGCACTCTGACCTCCTGGAGGCATTCTGGAAGGGTTTTGGTCTTTCACAAATGCCTCGCTCTGCTGGACTACCCACCTGGCCCCTCTCTTCCTCACCTGGCACTCGCCTGCTCATCCCAGGCACCACCTCCTCCAAGACCATCATGCATGGTGCCCCCAGCGTTCTGGGTTTACCTCTTTTGTGGGATTTAACACTCTGTTTTCTTTATTCACATGTGGATCCTTGAGCCTGAGATCAAACCTTAATCTGTCCTTGTATCTACATTGCCTGGTGCTTAGCAAATGTTTATTGAAATATGTATGTGAACAAAGGAATAAAACCAGTAACTATCTGATGATAAAGACAAGTTTAGCTACACCTCCAAGAAAATCTGTCGTTGGTAACTTTTATGTATTTAGCTGATTTTTTAAGTTCTGCCTCTTTGGGGGGAAGTATCCAGTTTCCCTGCAGTGCCTGCCAATATGGCATTGAGAATTTAATGAAGCAGATGACCTCCATTTTGAATCACTTGGGATTATTTGAAAAGCTGTACTGATTGCCTGCATGTTAAAAGTCATCTGTGTAACAGAAGTATATTAATCTTCCAGTTATTTTCATATAGAAGCAATATTGTAAATAGTTGAGACTTTATCTTATTTAATATTGACCCCAATCTCATTTGGGTGTATGTTCTGTCTACCCCACTAAACTATAAATGCTTCAAAGGCCAGAGCTCATTCTTTATTGCCTCTCTGCAGGTGCAGTAGCTGACTTATTATATACACTCAACACAAAATTATAAGATTTTGATTAAAACTTTTTTGAATTGAAATTTATGTTTTCATTTTGGAAGCACAGTGAGGGGCTATTTTTATTGATTTTTAATTTACTGTAATTATTTTTTCTCTGACATAACTTATCTATGAAGAATATAGAGTCCCCTCTCAGTTAATTAATTTGATAAATTATTACATCCTACACTATTTATTGACAACTCTAGGGAAGCAAGCCTGGCATAAAGTATATTAGTAAGAGCTTATATTTATGATCCAAGTATTTCTTATTCCTTCAAGTGGAAGTCATATCAGACAGTCTTGATAATTAATGACCTAAGTGACTTATTTTACATTTATTATCATTTTTGTTGAGCAGCAAAATTATTAAATTTTAAATAGTGTCGAACCAATTTTCTTTTTTCACACAAAATGTCTGTCACTATAAATATTAATAAGTTCTCAGAATTTAATGAAACCTGTCTGAAGAATACTGAGACTTTTTGATCTGCAAACTGGGATCTTTCTAACTATGTATGACAAGCTCTAAATTCGTAGATCAGATTCTTCTCAGCTATGGGCATACTTATATGGGGTACAGGGTGGGTTATTTTCCATAATTCTTTATTTAGCATTATGGCTGGGGCTTACCCCTCAGCTACAGTTTTATTTAGCATTAATTTTTTTCATCTAGTTTAGACAGTTTCTTTGCTTTTTGATATATTGGTTGCCTTCCTCATTACCATTAAAGAGGAAAAAGTGCTTCAGACCTAGCAGAAAAGAGGTGTGCATCTCTTACGGATGATTGTTTACATTTAGGCTATGTCCTTTATCAGAAAGGAATTCGATTTTTGTTTTTAAAACCTCAGCTAGAACATGAGAAGGGGACAGAGATATTAGCGGCTCCGCGTCTCTGTACCATACCTCAAGAGATTACTCAAAGAAAAGGTATAGATAAATTCACTCTCTTTCAAATTATGTTTACAAACATGATAATACCCATGTTACCTTTGATTCGCTCCATTTAAAATTTTGAATTTTGCTATCTGTAACACTAGTTATCTTGATACCATTGCAATATAAACATAAAGCAAAATTAAAGCTGGGAATGAATAGATAAATAAAGCCATATTATAGAATCAAAGATGGAACTAGAAAGAGTCATGAAGTTCCCAGGAAACAGTGAAACAATGCCTTCCCTGCTCCAGTCTGAAAGAAAATTATTTTGGACATAGATGCCTATGTCTCGCCAAGCCAGATTTCCTTGTGAGAATAGAATTAAAGATATCATCATGTATGCAGGGACTTAAAAAGTTTTCTACCTCTTTTAAATCATCTTTTATAAAAATTTTTTGTTTTGAGGTACTTGTTGATGCACATGCAGTGAGGAAAAATAATACAGAGAGATCTCATGTACTCTTCACCTAGTTTCCCCAGAGAGAGCATCTTGTATGACCTTAGTACAACACCACCACCAGGAAATTTATGCTGGTACAACCCACGACATTTTTCAGATTTACCAGTTTTACATGCATTCATCTGTATATTTGCATGGGCATGTGTGTATATAGATTTTTGCAAGTTCATGCATATATAGATTTATGTAACCATCACAGTCAAGTTTAGAACAGCTCCTTCACAAAGATCCCTTATGCTGTCCTTTTATATATAGCCACAGCCCCCTCCCTTCCTCACCACGCCTCCCCAATCCCTTGGAACTACCGATCTGTTTTGTCTTTATAATTTTGTCATTTCAAGAACACCATCTAAATGAGATCATGCAGTATGTAACCTCTGAGATTGGCTTTCTTCACTCGGTATAATATCCTTGCAATGCACCCAAGTTACTGTGTCAATAGGTTGCCTGTTTTATTGCTGAGTGATTTTTCATGGTATGGATATACCACAGTTTAACCATTCACCTGCTGAAGAACATGTGGATTTTCTCTGGTTTTTGACTGTTACAGTAAAGCAGCTATGAACATTTGCATCTAGGTTTTTACATATGCGTAAGTTTTCATTTCTCTGGTATAAATCCTGAGCGCACTTGCTGGGTCATATGGTGAGCACATGTTCAGTTGAGTAAGAAGCCACCACCTCCTCTTCCAGAGGGGCTGTGCCATTGTATGTTCCCACCAGCAACATATGAGTGATCTACCGGGATCTGCTGCTGTCACTATTTTTAATTTTAGCCAGTCTGATAAATGTTTATTTAAGTTTCTTGTTAAAAAATTACTTGAGTATATACTCCAGCAAAGCAAAAGATAAATCCAGTAGGTCTGGGGATATAGGAAAGAGTGGTGAAAAATGAAACAGGAAAACTTGCCTGGCTATATGTCCGTCAGACTTAATGCAGTTGAGAGAGATTCCTAAGAAGGTGAGGCCTAAGGTACAGGACTTTACCATGGGCATTTCTAATACTAAGTATTCTTTGAGACTTTAAATGCTCACTTCATCTAAATCTTCTATAGCTATTGGTATTCCCACATTATATTTTAATTACTTGGGTACATGTTTAATTTTTGCCTATAGGAACTGTGTGACTTCATTTTCCTACCCTTCAAATCATGTAACAGAATAGCAGTTGCATTAATGTTAGTCTTTTGATGAAGCCTAAGAGGTAATAGTAGCAAACACTTTGGGAATGATGAATCTTATCTAATCAATGAACCTAATAAGAGCAGGGTTTGGTGGTAGCCTACCCAAGGTTTCTGGTATGAAGTAGACCAGAGTAAATCATCCTTTCCAGTGTAAATTTGTGGATAACTGAAGCTAACTTGTATTGCTTAGTTGGCCATGTCTGTTAATGACCATTAAATTAGTAAATTGCAACTGTGTTGACCTCTCAACCTACTCAGTTATTTAGGTGGGGCCTGGTGTCCCCATTTAAGACTGTACAACACACGGTTCCTCAGCCCTGGAAGGGGCTGATGATTGTCCAGGCTTTGCATTTGCTGCAGCTCAGCTCAACATAGGTAAGCGACCGAAAAGAGAACTTCCGCTGGCAGTAAGAGAACAGATAAGACGGTCAGCCGGGGGAGTTTCAGGGAGGCTAAAGAAATCAAAATACTCTTGTATGTTGTGCTTATGACTTTGTACTAAGAAATACTTCAATTTGAGTCAGACAAGTAATTCTCAATGTTTGCAAAACTAGCTCTTCCAGTTTTGGTGGAGAAAGTGTTCCATCTTAGATATAACCTATAGATACTAAAGTAGCTCAACATTTCAAACACATCATACATTATATATAAACACAAAATACATATACACAATACAATAAATACATGATTCTGTGGGCAGTAAGGCTATATTTCCAAGGCTCAGTGCATCCCTAGGTTGGGTCAGGTGACATTTATTGTGTTGCTCTGAGCCAGGCGATGCTTGACATTATACATAGATTCTCTCAATCCTCACAACAGCCCTGCAAAGGCATGACTCCCTTCTGACAAAGAAGTGAAGACTCAGGGGAGGTTGAACTTACCCAGATCTCTTGATCCAGGATTTCTACCCAGGTCTCCCTGACTCCAAAATGCAGGCTCTTTCCTCAGTACTCTGTCCTTAAGGAGCTGATAGGTATAATGGGGAATGTCTGCTGAAATGAAAAACATTAAGTAATAACATAGCCAAATACAGACAGGATGGGCTGGACATGCCCAGGGGCTGGTTTTCTAGCTCTGACAAGTTGCTGATGGAGAAGGTGCTAGGGGGTTAAGAAAATGGAGAACTTTTTGTCCAGACAGGGCAATGAGTTAATGGGAATGGAATCTTACAACCTACTTTAAGAAAGGAGGGGGAGAGGAAAACAGTGTCAAGGGGCTGCAGAACACAAAGTAAAATTAGTAATTCTAAGAGTTTGATGAAAAGCCTAATCAGGCCCATTGACACTTGCCAACTGTTACCAACACGTGTGGGCAGGAAATCCTATTTACCCAGAAGCAAAACTTCTTCCTGAGAAATGTGATGGTTACAGTGGACTGATTATGTTTCAGATCTTGTGGAGAGGGAGATCAGAGACTGTGTGTGTGCTGTGCATTGAATCCTGTGTAAGCAGCATTTGAGAATTCTCATTCACTACAGAACTTGAAGGATTATCAAGGCATTAGTCATTTTCTTTAACTCTCACCTCAAGCCAATTAGCATATTGTGAAAATTTCTACAGAAAAAATGGAAATGGGCAACTGAAAATATCCTCCTGAGCCCTTAGAAGTAAATTTTGTTTTTTCTTCCAAAAAGAAATATTACCTGAAGTTCAGAGAATTCAATTATTTCCTGAGATGGTGGTTATGTGTCTAGCTAGCTTTCATTCTAAGTAACTTGTCACACAGAAATATAAATACACAATAATTCAACTCAATGGAAACTGAAGTCCTTGGGCTTATTAAACAGAATCCTGCCCTATTTAGTATTTTAGACCTTTCTGTTTTTGTGTGAAGAGAGCCTGGCCTGTCTGTCTAGAGGTAAGGTCAATATAGGTCCCAAATGGAGGGACTCATAAAGTGTCTGAGGGGAGGGAGTAAAGGGAAGGAAATGTCTGTGGGCCATGCCCTCCTCGCTGCCCGGAGTCCTGGGAGCAGAGAGCAGAGCAGTAGCAGGAAGGGGAAGTGGCTGCAGCGGGGCATGACAGTAGCAGCTCCGGCTTTGAAGGTGGGTCTGTCTCGAAAGGCTTTGAGGTCGGCCAGTGTGGATCCGGTTGTGCTGGTCGGTCACACAGATGTCCATGTGAAATACCGCAGGTTGCAAACAGCCAACCCAAAGGAGATAGAGGGAAACAGCCCTAGCGACTTATTAAATGGAATTGAGGCTCCCTAACTTAGGAGAAGCTTCTGGAATCTAGTGAGAGACTGAGTTACAGAGACTTAAGGAGTGTTGGAGAGTGGCCAGAGCCTGGAAAAATGTTACAGAGTTTAGAAAATGGTTCAGAAATATGTCTTGTGGTATGTTACCCAGGCTGCTGTGCACTTGTCAAACATGATCTTCCTCCTAGAAGCTTTCAACGTAGCCAACTGGGAACACTTTTAAAGGGGAAAATCGGTTTGATTTTAACAGGGCTTTATTGTATTCATTCTACATGCACATGTACTGAGTACCCTCAGTGCTATTGGAACAGGGCCCACATGACTGCCTTGTGAAAGGCAAGGTACTTCTTTGGCTGTGTACAGGTTCTAGCTCTTCCCAAACAAGTCAGCACACAGTGGCTTCTGAGAGTCTTCATCCCTGTATCAGTCAACACTTTTTACCTGGTCCCCTCCCCTGCAACTGAATGTCCCTTTGTTATCACCAGTGTTCTGCCTTCAAAGATGCTTTTAAATTTAGTGTTTGATCAAGCAAATATAATGCTTCTCTCCTCACTTTTGTCCCTTGAAATTCTGCATTTCTGTCTGGTGAGGTGGAAAATCTCCATGGGGAATTTCTCTGCCCCCATGAAAGTGAAAGGCTAAGCTCAGTCTGTTATGAATGAGCTTATATGTCAAATTGCAACTTTTTATAAAACATGATACATCTGTGCACTTTCTACGTATTGACTTCAAAAAAGTATTTTAAAAGAGCTAAGTAGTCCGTTAAACATATCGACTGTCAAGCACTATTAGGGAGGCAGAGAGGTTAAAGCCTAATATTATTCAAAATATCCTTGTCCAGACTGAAAGTGAGCCTGGCCGTGGTCCACATCTTATTAACTTCCATCATTTCTCCACACGAGGACCTCATTTGTAAACCTTGCCTGTGTTTGTAATCTGCCAGCTCCAACTGTTGCAGATCCAACTGTTCTAGATCCCAGCACTCGTGATTTTCACAAGTACCTGGTAACCCAGCTATGGGTGATGATGGGTGTGCTTGGCAGGTGGAGAGTCACCATCCTCTGATGTTCCTTTTCCTGAAAAAGCTTTCCAACTCTTATCTAGATTATTAGCAGTTTCAGAAAAAAAAATGCCAACCACCTAATTGTCAAGGAACAGAGAAAGCCGTAACACCGGGTTGCAAATTTACTTTTCTATACTCAGCTATACAGGAAAAATCATGTTTCTTAATTTTCCACTACTCTTGCTCACTAGAATCCACCTCCCCAAACTGAAATTTATCAATTAATAATATTTCAGTCTCTTCTAGTTTAGTGACTTCTCAATTCAGATAATCTGCTTATTCATACCTGAACTCTTTCTCAGGGCTGGCGTAAATCATCTCTCTTGTAGTATTCCATCTTTTTAGGTAAACACACAGGAAATGTAGGGTCTCAGTCACATGTGACATGTGGAGACAAGAGTATTACCACAGGGCTTCCACTACTGTACTCTAGTTTCACCTCAAACTATCACCTTATGCCATGGGGGATATGACATTGAGTTATGTGGCATTAAGCCACCCTCTTTTACTTGCTTTAATTTCTACTTGGCACATATATTATTATTTTTAAAATAAATTATAATACCTCAAGACTCCAAGGAACTCATTTCCAGGGATACCTTCCACAAGCCAGTTTTCTATCATATCTTAAAACTCACCCTATACTTGCTACTGGTCTTAAATTGTACGTTTCTTAGTATCAATGATGACTTTCCCAGACCTAAGATTCTTTCTGCCCTGTGGAACCTTTTATGACCTTGAAGCATAAATTGGCTTGATTTCTCTGGCTTCAAACACCATAGGAATGTCGTTTGAAAAATCCTGCCTTACCTTCCTAACAAATTAATTACATGTCCTTCAGAAAATAGTTTGAATTCTTGCTCTACATAAGGCTCTGTGCTAAGTCCATGGGAGGTACAAAAACTTAATAGGATTTGGTCCTTGCCTCTAAGAAGCTTAAAAGTTAAAGCCCAAACCACCAAAGTTCAACTGTGGACAGATTCTCCCATACTTCATCCCTCTCATGGTCTGTTAGAGTAAAGCAGAGAGGCAGCTCACCAGAGCGGGTAGACTGTAGTAGACAGTGATGAGGACTCAGGAATTTCACCTTATTTGTTGAAGTGAATGTGTGAACTTGGGCCAAGCATGACCTCTGAGTCTCAGTGGGTGACCAGCCAGCCCCCAGGCTCTCAGCCATCCTACCTAACAAGCAAATTATTTACGGTGAGCCCACCTAGAAGATATATAATCAGAAGGACTTGGCAATTTTAATATATTACTCTTAAATGTGTTTATAAAATAATTTATTAAGAAATCTGTATTTGCAGAAATGAAGTGTGTATAAAGAAAAAAATCCAAGACACCAATACAGAAGGTAATAAATAAATACACACATATACATATATACATATACAGACATACACATATATACATGCGTATGTACACTTTTAAAATGATAGATTGTTATTTATAATACCTAGAAGGTATATTTGTACTTCAAGCTTTTTAAGTGAGAAAAAAAGAAGTGTTGGTACAGATTAATCCAGCACAGCCCGGAATTCTAAATTACTGCATTAGACAGAGTGAAAAACACATTATTGCCATAACTAGGCTAAGAATTGAATATTTATTTCAGTCTGCTTTACCAGCCAAAATTGTATGTCTTGTCACAGCCTGTTTTTTCTCTTTATTCTATTAGCAAAGAGCACTCTGAGCTTTAGTGTGGAAATTCAACTAAATGTAAAAGGCAGCAGTCAGCTTTAACTAGACATGCACCTGCAAGTCTTCCTGGAGCTATACTCCAAGGAACCAGCTTTGGGAGGAATGACAGGCCCCTTGGATTCATTTTACCCTTAACCACTGTTTAGGGATGTCATAAAATTTCAGATTAGTTCTTTTAATTGTCTTATATTATTGAATTAACCCAAATGTTTTTGCCAAACTATTGCTCTTTATTAAGGGATTAGACTATGGGACAGTTGAAAAAATTAGTCACAGCCCTTGAGACATCTTCCTGTCAGCTCCACATTTTGTTAATTTGATTATTCTACAGCTCTTCCATCAAAAAATAATCAGGTGAGGTGAGTACAGAGCATAGCAGGTTGTCTGCTTTAACTATAGTTAGGATCACAAATAATTTTTATTTTTATCTGTGTCCTCTCTTGTCTGTTATCAGAGATAATGGTAAGTTAAAACAGATATATAAATGCCTTTCATCTGCACACTTCAAAGCAGTATGTTAAACTTCATTTTTGAAAAGTTCAAACATATAGACCAATTACCAGCAAATTGGTAATCAAAAAACTAAGAACAAATCTCCTGTACCAGATGACTTCACTGCTGAATTTTATCAAACATTTAGTGAAGACCTAATACCCATCCTCCTTAAAGTTTTCCAAAAAGTAGAAGAGGAGGGAATACTCCCAAACTCATTCTGCGAGATCAACATCACTCTAATACCAAAACCAGACAAAGACACCACAAAAAAAGAAAATTACAGAACAATATCCCTGATGAGCATAGATGCAGAAATACTCAACAAAATATTAGCAAACCGAATTCAAAAATACATCAGAAAGATCATCCATCATGATCAAGCGGGATTCATCCCAGGGATGCAAGGATGGTACAACATTCAAAAATCCATCAACATCATCCACTACATCAACAAAAAGAAGGACAAAAACCACATGATCATCTCCATAGCTACTGAAAAAGCATTCAACAAAATTGAATATACATTCATGATAAAAACTCTCAACAAAATGGGTATAGAGAGCAAGTACCTCAACATAATAAAGGCCATATATGACAAACCCACAGCCAACATTATACTTAACAGGACGAAGCTGAAAGCTTTTCCTTTAAGATCGGGAACAAGACAAGGATGCCCACTCTCCCCACTTTTATTCAACATAGTTCTGGAGGTCATAGCCATGGCAATCAGACAACACAAAGAAATAAAAGGCATCCAGATTGGTAAGGAAGAAGTCAAATTGTCCCTGTTTGCAGATGACATGATAGTGTACATGAAAAACCCTAAAGAATCCACTCCAAAACTACTAGATGTAATATCTGAATTCAGCAAAGCTGCAGGATACAAAATTAACACACAGAAATCTGTTGCATTCCTATACACTAACAGTGAACTAGCAGAAAGAGAAATCAGGAAAACAATTCCATTCACAATTGCATCAAAAAGAATAAAATACCTAGGAATAAACCTAACCAAGGAAGTGAAAGACCTATACCCTGAAAACTACAAGACACTCTTAAGAGAAATTTAAAAGGACACTAATAAATGGAAATTCATCCCATGCTCTTGGCTAGGAAGAATTCACATTGTTAAAATAGCCATCCTGCCTAAAACAATCTACAGATTCAATGCAATCCCTATCAAAATACCAACAGCATTCTTCAGTGAACTAGAGCAAGTAGTTCTAAAATTCATATGGAATGACAAAAGACCCCAAATAGCCAAAGCTATCCTGAGAAGGAAGAATAAAGCAGGGGGAATTACGCTCCCTGACTTCAAGCTCTACCACAAAGCCACAGTAATCAAGACAATTTGGTACTGGCACAAGACCAGACCCATAGACCAGTGGAACAGAATAGAGAGCCCATATATAAACCTAAGCATATATGGTCAATTAATATACGATAAAGGAGCCATGGATATACAATGGGGAAATGACAGCCTCTTCAACAGCTGGTGTTGGCAAAACTGGACAGCTACATGTAAGAAAATGAAACTGGATTACTGTCTAACCCCATACACAAAAGTAAACTCAAAATGGATCAAAGACCTGAATGTCAGTCATGAAACCATAAAACTCTTAGAAAAAAACATAGGCAAAAATCTCTTTGATGTAAACATGAGCAACTTCTTCAGGAACATACCTCCCTGGGCAAGGGAAACAAAAGCAAAAATGAACAAGTGCGATTATATCAAACTAAAAATCTTCTGTACAGCAAAGGACACCATCAGTAGAAAAAGATATCCTACAGAATGGGAGAATATATTCATAAATGACATATCTGATAAAGGGTTGACATCCAAAATATATAAACAGCTCACATACCTCAACAAACAAAAAGCAAATAAGCCAATTAAAAAATGGGCAGAGGAGCTGAACAGACACTTCTCCAAAGAAGAAATTCAGATGGCCAACAGGCATGTGAAAAGATGCTCCACATCGCTAATCATCAGAGAAATGCAAATTAAAACCACAATGAGATATCACCTCACACCAGTGAGGATGGCCAACATCCAAAACACAAACAACAACAAATGTTGGCGAGGATGTGGAGAAAAGGGAACCCTCCTACACTGCTGGTGGGACTGCAAATTAGTTCAACCATTGTGGAAAGCAGTATGGAGGTTCCTCAAAAAACTCAAAATAGAACTACCATTTGACCCAGGAATTCCACTCCTAGGAATTTACCCTAAGAATGCAGCAGCCCAGTTTGAAAAAGACATATGCACCCCTATGTTTATCGCAGCACTATTTACAATAGCCAAGAAATGGAAGCAACCTAAATGTCCATCAGTAGATGAATGGATAAAGAAGATGTGGTTCACATACACAATGGAATATTATTCAGCCATAAGAAGAAAACAAATCCTACCATTTGCAACAACATGGATGGAGCTAGAGGGTATTATGGTCAGTGAAATAAGCCAGGCGGAGAAAGACAAGTATCAAATGATATCACTCATCTGTGAAGTATAAGAACAAAGGAAAAACTGAAGGAAGAAAACAGCAGCAGATGAACAGAACCCAGGAATGGATTCACAGTTACCAAAGGAAAAGGGACTGGGGAGGATGGGTGGGGGGGAGGGATAAGGGGTGAAAAGGGGCATTACGATTAGCACATGTAATGCAGCAGCCGGGGGACACAGGAAAAGCAGTATTTATAGAGAAGACAAGTAATGATTCTATAGCATCTTACTACGCCGATGGACAGTGACTATAGTGGGGTATGTGGGGGGGACTTGATAATAGGGAGTCTAGTAACCATAATGTTCAAGTGATTATACATTAACGATACCAAGATAAAAAATAATAATAATAAAAAAAAGTTCTAACATATACAAAAGTGGACAGAAGAGCATAATGAACCCCATGCACTCTGTACCTGACTTCAACAATTTTCAGCTCAGAGCCCATCTTATTTCATCCCACTGCTCCAGAACTTGAGGCATATTTTTACCCAAACATATTTTAGTAAGAATCCCTAAAAATTAGGGCCCCCTTTAAAAAGTAATTCTAGTCCCATTATCATACCTGTACAAAATTAATAGTTCTTACGAGTTAGTGTTCAAATTTCTAATTGTTTCAGAAAAAACATTTTTTGATAGTTTAGATCAGGATTTAAATTGGGTGTGCCTGTCAAAGCTCCCTAGTCATTTATTTTTTCATTGTGAGGATACTGAGGAATTGGTTTTCGTATTGCATAGTCCAGATTTTGCTGTTTATGTCTCCCATAATTTCTGTTAACATGCTCCCTTCTCCCCATTTTTCCTGATTAGTTGTTGGATTGAGAGTTTGGGCCCAGTTGAGGCTTGATTTTATTTTGGGTGTTTTCTCCTTACATCAGTAGGCGCATGATGTTAGAATGCCTTTCTTTCTGTGATGTGAGCAGGTGTTGATGACCACTGACTAGATCCATTCATTCATTAGGTGTTGGGAAATAGTGATGTTCTTGTGTTATCATACGTGAGCTAGAATGCTCAAAGGATTTTTAAACAAGAGAATGTCTAGCACATAGTAGGTGCTCAATAAAATATAGAACAGATTAAATTCCATAGGAACCCCTGTGACATGGGACATTGTTAGAAACCTTGCTTGCCCACGATCCAGTTAGTAAAGCATCTCTTCCTTCTGGAATCCCCATCCTTTTTCATTCTGAATATGCCATCACAGATTACTAGAGTTGCTTTGTCTTTGCCATTCTTAGTATTATCTGGCACTGAGTGCCAGTAGGTACTGGTTTTCAAGATCCTCTGAACTCATCTGGTGACTGTCCCTTTATAGTCTCATGCCAACTGAACTTTGCACCCCTTTCAGATTGGAAAAGCAGAGAGGACAAGAACGCTTAGGGGGTCCTGAGATGTTTCAGAACGGACCTTCCATCTTATGATAGAACAAAAGCACTCATGGATGGCTAAACGGTCTTTGAAGTTGACCCAGCCTGTGACATGCTCTCCCGACAAGGCTTCCTAAAAAGAAATGTGACAGTCTTACCAGACTCCAAGCTCAGCCTAGCATATAGTGAAACAAACTTGCCTTTTATCTTCTATTTAGTTGTATGCCTACTGAACAGTAAATTAAGAGTCTCTGTAATAACAGCTTGATATTTGCTCTTATCACCATATATATATAAACACCTCTGCTGTGGGCAGGTTTGCAAACATTGTAGAAGACTGTATTCTTCTGAGAACACAGAGCACTTAATCATAGTAAATGCTTTTGATACTAAAGATTTGTCATAAGCTGTATAATCAGGAAGTGCATAACAAATTCTTACGTTTGGTGTATAAGATGTAGTGCTTATATATTCTTTGGTGCTAAATATTTGGTTTTCACTTGCTTGTGAAAACAATATGACACGTACATGTTTCTGCTCTGATCAGAGTGCAAGCCTTTGGTGAGCAGAGCAGTCTATGTCTGTGATAGGCAAATACAGATACAACCTGAGGCCAAATTTTATTCCACAGCTGATAATGTCCTTGGGTTCTCAGAGGGGAGACATGTCCCCAGCATTCTGTGGCAATCATCAGCATAATTCTCATGAAGGTAAGACTAGAGATAGGCTTTGAAAAACCATTAAGATTTGAAAAGATGGTTGGAACCTTCCAGAAGAAATAGCATGAGCTTACATCTTCAGGGCACATGTGGGGAAAATTAAGGGGTTCCAGTTTGACTGGCCTAGAAGGTGTGTCTAGAGGTGTTAAACCACAGAGCTAGGCCGGGGTCGTGCAGCAAGGACCTTCAGTGTCACCTGGACAATGGCGAGAAAGACAGGCTTTGAGTAGGGGAGCGATGTGACCTGATTCAGCGAGTGTATCAAGAATGGATCAGAAAGGGAAAAAAAAGAAGTTGAAATCATTAGCGAGAAAGAAATTTTTGATTATAGAAGCTGCAGGATTGAGCAATTAAGAGAAAAGAAAAAGTACCATGGTGTCTGAAATCCACATTAGAATCATTTCAAGTAAAAGAGGGAAGTGAGGAGAGAGAACTGCTTGGGGGAAGTAAGAGGTTAGGGTTGCAGCAAGATGGTGTACAGACGTTTTGAAATTTCCAAAAGGTTACTGGAAAGACATAGAGCCGGGGCCTAGTTTGGACTGAAGATAATGTTTTAGAAATTTTTTGTGGAGAGATGGTAGTTCGAATTTACATCTAAAAGATTCTCAAATCTTTTTGAGATCCACTTCTCCCTCATAGTCCCCTGCTGACCCCCTCACTGAGAAGCAGAGAAAGAACAAAGTTGAAGAGAGAACTCTGGTGAATGTCTTTAGGGCACAGAAGGAAAGACTAGGAAAGGCAAATAGGAAGGTAAAGAATCGAGAGAGGGCAGGACGAGGTAGCCAAGGACGAGTGGAGATTCTGGGGTAAGGTGTGGTCAGCAGTGATTGTTTCTATGGTGCAGGAGTAAGTAACCCGGACAATAAGAGTGTCTCACCTTTATTGGGTGCTCGCTGTATGCCAGTTATAGTTCTATGACTTGGCATGGATTAACTCAGGCTTCACAGTAACTCTGTGAGGTAGGGGTGCCTATTATCTCTGTTTTACAGATGAGGACATAAGGCCCAGAAAGGTTAATACTTTGCCCAAGGACAAACCATGGAGGAACCATGAGACAAACCAGGCCACCTCGCCCCCGAGCATGGAGTCTTTACCATGGAGCCACTCTGGCTCCTCTGGCAGTGGGACAAAACACAGCATGCAGGGGGTTAAGGAGTCTCATCTCAAAGATGGAGAAGGAAAGGAGGGCCGGCCACTCTGTATGACCTTTGGCCATGAAGAGAGGACAGCGGTGCTTGTCATCCTGAGTTAGGACATCTCCCACGTTACGTGTCACCAGATCTGCAGAAACCATATGTGAATAAGATCATTCAATGCATCATCGGCTGTCAGAACCTGGAGAATATGCTTTCATTTCAGGAACAGATAGTAGTTTTGATCGTGTCTTCAGGATATTGTACCAGCTGCTTTGACACTGACTCTTTTATTACATTCCAATATTATTGACTAAAAACAGTCCTTGAGAGAGCAGGAAGAAAAAACTGGCTCTAACAATAAAAATCATCATGGTATTCCAACTTGCTTTCAGTTTTGCATATGCCTGTGAATCATTCCTGCTTTCTTTTTTTACAAATGGGAGAGTAAAGACTTGCCCAAGCTAGATGGACATGCACCTGTGTTTGTCCTGCAGCCTGTGTTTTCCTCAGGTTGCACAGAATCCACCAGCAACAGCCAGGTCAGGCAGACATGCAGGAAAAAAGACTGTCTGAATGACAGACCAGACTGATTGGTGTCGATCACATTGCAGAACATTACATACTCTCAAAGCTCACATGTGAAGATTTTGGCAGATTTATTGATTCCTTTAATTAAAGAACAGGGAAGATATGAATAACAACTGTTTTGTTCCTGATTGATGCAAATCTGCAATACATGTGACTAAAATCTGTTCTCAGAATTTTTCATTACAGAAATTTTGTGATTTGATTTAAAATATATGCCTCTATGTTTATCATTTTCTTCCTTACCATTTTTTCATGGATGGTTAACTTTGCCTAACCCCAAATCCAACTATTGTGTTCAGCTTTCCACAAAATGGAAATGGAATTTATCTTTTATAAGCCTTTCACTCTGAAATTAGGTACCTGGCTTCCTAAGGACTATTCCACATTGTTCAGGGATGCTGACAATCCAATTTAAGAATACAGAGAAAATGAATCCCTTTAAAAGGTGCAGCTTTTTCTTAGTTAATTTTTTCTTGAAAAAATTTTTTTTTATAAACCAGGACTAGTATTTGACTACTTAACACAGTGGGCTAGCCTCAGTACTTAGCAGTGGACCACAGCCTGACTTTGTATGACTTATAAACTGCACATGTTCTCTTTGGCCTGCCTTTGGGCAGGAGAAGAGACACAAGGATAAATCAACAGCTCAGGTTGAATAGTGTGTTAAAAATATAAGAACAATTATTGTATAAAGAAAGCTTTCTGACAACAGAATTAATTTACTCATCAGACTCCTTGCAGAGGAAATGAAGTAAACACGGTGGTGTTAGGAGAGCCTTTCAATCTTTACCACTTCTCCCTGTAGCCCTCCGGATGTCTGTTAGGAACAGGCTCAACATTGTCATGTGGTCTGATGAGACTTTGCTTTTGAAGCCCGCTCACTGCTCTGCAGGAACATTTGCCAATGGGTAATCTGCGCACAAGGCTGTGATTTTTGCCCGTTGAAAACAGGGCTGTTCCCTCAGGTAGACTATAAGACTGTCATTGTATCACGCATTGACCAGAATTGCTATGTTGTCACCTGACCTTTTCCTGTTGAATATCCATGCAATAATGCTGGGTACCCACCAACCCAGAACTTTTAAAGGAATCAGGACTCCGCAGAAGGGCACTGGTAAATAGGCTAGACATACAGTCATATTTTTCTTGGCTTTTTATGGCTTTTTGTTTTCAAAAGTGTAACTTCAGGTATATTTATTTCAAGCTGACACCTGTAGTTTCTCACACTAGTGTGAGTTATGAGTTACCATGACTTAAAATTATGATGAACGTATTTAATTTGCATGAACAGCCTGTGCAATAGGCAATATCCTTATCTCACCGTTTACGGAGGAGGCGATGTAACCTGCCTAAGGTCACAGCCAAGGTCATTACCCTGCATGTCCTAATGAATCAGTCCCTCTAAGAAAGGACACATGACCACTGCTAAAGGGAGTAGGAGCATCGGCGTCTGCAGGTGGTGATCATTATGCGAGGTTTATGAAGCTCCCTGAGTGGGTGAGAAGTACAAAGGCTAAGGTCTTTCTACCCTTGTTTCTGCCTAAAGAGAGCAACCAATATCTGTTAGTGTTTTCTTTTAAGAGGCTGGGTCCTTGGCAACCCTGATGCCAGCTCTTGTTTTCCACGGCTCTGTGCTACTTTATGGAGGGCTGAGGTACTAATAAGCCTCCGCGGAGGAGCACCGTTGGGTCTGAGGCCAAAGCCTTGGTCAGCAGCGAGGAGCTGCTCCTAGCACCCTTCCTTCCTCCTCCCATCTTGGCATCACTCCCCTTTAGTTTGGGGAAGCTGGCTCCCCACTGCTGTTGAGCCACTCTGTGGTCCTCTGGGTTAGAAGTTCCGTGGCCTAAACCTCTTACGTATGAAGATTCTACTCTCAGCTCTTGCCGGCCTCCTTTCTGTAAGGACTCAGCTTAGTAACTGAGAGATGATGGGTGAGCATTCTAGAGTAATCGATGCTCTTCTGCAGCCCAGTTTCACTTTTCCTCATTGGCGGCAAAGACCCAGGGTTGCCTATAGTTTTTGAAGGCACCCACGCTGCAGTTCACAAGACCTGCTGTCAAATGGCATCTGTGAACTGGCAGCTACAGATACTTGAATCCTCAGGCCTGACCCCTCTCCACTAGGTCATTAGTGTCTGATCAAAAAGCAGCTGGGCTGGGGGAGAATGAGAAGCACAAGAAATCCTGGGTATTTGATCCCTGGTTAAACTGTTATCTATAGACTGTGATCCTCAAAGTCATTTCCTAAGTAGGGTACAGGGACAGATCACGTTGGCTCAGAGGCACCCATTCTGCCACGCAGGAGTGTCTTATTTTCTGGGCTGTTTTGGTTTCCTGAGAAGCTTTGAGTGAGAAATGCCAGGCAGTAAAACATCTGTTGTAGAGGAGAACCATGTACAAACTACTAGGAACTTTGTCGTAGAGGAAAATTTTCAGATACTCGTCCTGAGCGCCTCCTCCACTGAAGAAGGGTCCTGAGTGTCAAAGCCCCACCTACACGCAGAAGCCATGCTGACTGCCTCTTACCTTGCCCCAGTCTCCCATCATTTTCCTGTCAGAGCATCACTATATCCTTTGGCTGCATGCAGCTCCTTTTAATTCCTTCTCTTCCCCACTGTTGGCTGAATGAATAATCAAGCTTTAAGTCCTGTTTTCTGTTGAGATCGTAGTTTTTAAAAAGACTTGCTATAGGGAACCAAATGGCAATTCTGAAAAACAAGCTTTGTAAAGGAGACCATGACACTTCAAGATAAGATTTTGAGCAAGTATCCAGATCAGAACACATTCTAGCTGAGTCTTCATGCTGAGGAGGGTGTGAGCTTGCAGAGACCATCAGTTGTTGGTTTCTCTGCTCCAGTGCTTAAACTTGTGGAGGCTGGTGTTGATTGCCTGGGTTCAAATCCCGGCATTGACACTTACGAGCTGTATGATATTGAGCAAATTATCTCTCTGTGTCTCAATTTTTTCATCTGTAAAATAGAGACAATAGTACCTGGCTCAGAGGGTTGTGAGAACTGAATCTAAGTGAACCACTCAGCCCATGGCACATGGAAAGAGTGCAGTAAATGGTATTAATAAAACATCTCATGGAGGGTTGAGAAAAGATGTGCTTACTTTAGACTTCATAAAAATGAATCATCTTGGAGCCATTGTGATAAAACCCTTGCTGCACATGACCTAATAAAAACCTCAAGTGTTTTTATTTTTATTTTTCCTGTATCAGCTGGCCCCTGGGAGGCACACAGAAGCAGTGTGTCTGCATGTCTGAGAGCTCTCTGATTTCTGGGCAGATGAGACTTAATGAACCATTTGAGTTGACTGGCCTCCTGATTTGTTTTCTTCCTCAGGTGCTGGAAAGCTTCAAGATCATGGACTATAGCCTTTTGTTGGGAATCCACATCTTGGACCATTCCCTCAAAGACAAAGAAGAGGAGACTGCACAGAATATGCCTGATGCTAAGCGGCCTGGGGTGCAGAAGGTCCTCTACTCAACAGCGATGGAATCCATCCAGGGTCCAGGGAAATCTGGGGATGGGATCATCACAGAGAACCCGGACACGTAAGGGCAGCCACCTGCTCGCCCATACTCTTGGGCGTGGCAGCTCACATGGTTGGGTAATAAAGTGCCCCCTTCCTGGTGACTATTTGGGAGCAGATCCCACCTGGTGCTAATGCGGACTAAGCCATCTTCATTTCTGCTCACCTGCGGGCAGCTAGATGCATGGCAATTCTCTGCCTTATTATCACTCTTTCACCCACATGGTTTCTTTTTTCAAATGGCTCCATTTTTTAACAATGGCTAAAATTGTTTTCACCCCCATTTCATACTTATTCAAAACATCCACTGCAACAGGGGAATATACTTTGAATTTGAATAAATGCGTATTTAAGCAAATTCATGATTGGAATTATGTTTGAAGTACAGAGCTTCTCATCTGCCTAAGAGGATTCTGTTGTTGTAGTCCTGTACCCTGGCACATGTGATTCCTTGCCTCAGCTGGATGTGATGATAACTGCAGGGTTAGTCTGCATGTATAAAATGCATAGTGACAACAGAAACAATTACAACTAAAGAAAACTCCTGAAGTGTTTTACTGTATCACGGGTGTACCAGCTGAGCAAGGAGACTGAAAGAAAGAAATCATTTTCCTTGGCAGTAACTGACTGCCTTTTAGGGTGCCCCAGCCAGGAGCAAATCATAGGCATATTTCATTTATATACAGATATACAGGAGATTCATATGTATTAAGCTTGATTAAAAATCCATCTAAATGTCCAATAATCAATTGAATTGTATTAGTATAGTGAAATACTACACAACCATTATAAAAAAAAACACATTAACATTGCACATGAGGAAATGTTCATCATTCAGCCAGTGAAAAATTCACATTATAAAATATGATAAATAATCACTTTTGTGGAATAATAAATACACACATAAACACACACAGAGATACACTGCAAAGGTGTACCAAACCTTAATGGTGGTTATCTTTGCATCCTAGAAAAGGATTCTTTATATACTTTTTTTGTGTGCTTTTATATATTTTATTTTAGAATCTCACAGTGAATATATAAAAGTGTTGCATTTTTAAAAAGCAGCATTTCAAAATACTTTTAAAACTCTTGCTCATGTTTTTAAAATAGGAATAATTTTTTAATTGGATTCCTTCCCGTCCACCTCTTCAGAGTTGACGGCTATGATATTATTCTCCTTTGTGAGAGCATGACTCTGGATTCCTAGGTAGATTTTAACTGAGGCCAAAAGAAAATGATGAAGGGGGAGATAGTCCGGAATTTTTAAAGACTGTGCATTTCTGTTTACAGCCTATTTACTAGAAATGATTTCTAACTTCCTACCTTTATAAAATATTTTCTCTTTTGCTCTATCAACAGAATGGGAGGCATTCCAGCTAAAAGCCATAAGGGAGAAAAGCTACTTTTATTCATGGGCATTATTGACATTTTGCAGTCATATAGGTAAGAAATTTGGGGAAGTGGTCTTTTATTATTTCAAAACAAATCAACAGAAGTTTCAGAAAATGCAAGTGGGAGTGATTATATTGTCTCATTTTTATTTTCCTGGCTGTTTATGTTTAGATTAATGAAGAAATTAGAACATTCTTGGAAAGCTCTTGTTTATGATGGGGTAAGTGATGTATCATGTTCCTTATTAAACTATATAGTTTTCTGATTTCTCAGCGACTTGAGTATGTCTAGGAAGCCATGTCACTAGACTTGAAGAGGAGAGAGGGCAAAGTTCATTATAAACTCGGAATCTTAGGCTAGCAGATTGGTTCCAGTTGAAGAAGAAAAACAACGTAGATTTGAAGAGCTGTTGAAAGAGGACATTCAGCCTTGTGGCTAGGTAGAGGCCAGGAAAACAAAACGATGTCACATTTCTATGTGTACTTTGAAGGCCAATTATGAGATGAGGAAGAGGATGAGGCTTTTCATAGGCACTAGGAAGATCAGTAAGACCATTGAAATGGAGTTCTCACAAGACCAAGCTCCAGAGGGGTTTGAACCTGACTTTAATTGTAGACAGCCCTGGATCTGAACCCTGCGTTCACCACTTTACTA
The DNA here is from genome assembly GCA_032199065.1 of Smutsia gigantea. Classification (NCBI taxonomy): domain Eukaryota; kingdom Metazoa; phylum Chordata; class Mammalia; order Pholidota; family Manidae; genus Smutsia; species Smutsia gigantea. The sequence continues at coordinate 189,621 of JAVSCE010018617.1, read as the reverse complement.
ACCACATGACCCAGACCCATTGCTTGTTATTTAGCCTCCCTCAGCCTGGTTTCCCATCTGTATCAGTGGTATAGTCACAGTACCCAGTACCTGCCTGACAGGCCGATGTAAGGATTAAATAAAAGAATGCACTTCATTGTTCAACACAGTGCCTACCACATAATAAGGACACAGGAAATGAAAACTTTTAAGTTGTTACGGCTTTATATATGACTCAGACTGGCTGATATGAGGATGTCTTTTGGACCCAGAACTGGCTCAACAGAAGAAAACATTTATCAAAAAGCAGCCTCTCTCTCTCCTTTCTACACACACACAAACACACACACGCGCATTCCTATCTAGATGTTAGGTTTTAACTTCTTGCTGCTGCAGAACATTTACTGCCCTCAGCCTCCCTCAGTTAATAACTTAAAGTGACACTTTCAAGAATATACTGGTCAAAGATATGCTCACATATTTTTTTAAAGATGTTAGCAGATGCTTTCCTTTCAAAGAGGATAAATTACAGATGCTCTTCTCCTTTCCTGGGAAAGAGCTCCCGCTTTCTCAGTTCTGTGGAAGACTGGTAATAACCTTTCAGCATGAAAGATCTGCCTTTTGTCTGCAGGCTGAGGAATGACCTCCATCAGAACACACTTTTAAACAACAGGTTCACAAGTTTGTTTCTAAGAATTAAACTTAGGCTTATTATTCAGATTAAAGATTCTTTCTATTAAAAGGCTAATAGGGTAGGTTGATTTTTTTCCCTTCCAACTGAGAAAAATAAAGATTACATAATGCCTTGAACATGGAAGGGAGAGAAACAGCCCAGAAACATTCTCCAGTTTTTCAAAGACAACGTTAACTCCATTATCAGATGAGATTTTTTTATTTGAATAGCCTAGTCCTCTATTGCTCAGATGCTTCTAAGAGGCCTCTACCTTTGTCTAGTTAAAACACATCTTTTGTTTTTTGATGGTGTTTTTTAAGAGAATCTCTGTGCTGATTATGTATTTGTGAAATTGTAAGCAATAAGTAAGACTTAGTGTTGTCTGTTTACAAATGTGCCTCTTATTTCAACAATGTTTCTTCACACCAAAGAGAAGCTTGGTCTAGCTTCTTTTGGATGGCCTGGGCTGAGTCTCATTCCAAGATATTTCTAAATTACAGTACTTGTTGTGAACATGTGTCCATTTCAGACCAGAGTTGCCAGAATACTGAGGACAGTGTGTGTCAAAGCGGTGGGAAATTTCCCAGCACACCCAGAGCATCGCTGATAGTCAAGAGGACCATTATAACCAAGGGGATTCCTCCATACTGGGTCCTTCCAACAAGCTGATGACAGCATTCCCTTATATTTTATGCAACACCCCATTTCTCAGATTTAAAAGATGGAAGCACACAACATTTTCAAGTCTGTTCAGAACCCAGTCTCCAGACCTCTGGTCCAATGTTTTTCTTTCTTTCTTTCTTTCTTCCAAATCCACTGCAGACATTTTATAATATCTAAACTTAAATTTTTAGAACTTTCCTTATTGGAATCCACAAACCTGGAATCAAAATGGAATATTAGATAAGCAAATATACTATTTCTAGAAATGTATATCTTGGACAATAAATAAATGGTTACTGAATAAACTTATAGTATTAGCTCTTTCATCTATCTCCTTTCCTGGATTTGCAGTAAAATGACCCTTCCATCCTAAAGACTCCTGCAAGGCAAGAGAGAATTGAATTGACAATTTATTTCAACTCAACTCTGAGTGGTAGATAATTCAGCATCTCAGGGGTCATCAGTGAGCCCTGCCTTCTAGCAATCTCCCCAGTGTCTACATACATTATTACTGAAAGGTGAAATCAGCATGCTGTTTTTTTTAACCTAGATGTCACTCTTACATTAGGGTTCTTTTCCTCGTTTATGTCCCCAATTTTTGTCCCCGGCTGAAAGTGTTCTCCTTCATGCCAGGTGACACTTGATGGACTGATTGCCTGAGTGTAATGTAAAAAAAGAATGTAAAAGCCCCTCTTGGCACACAGTGGAATAGGATCAGTTGTGCTGGTTCATAAAGCAGAGTCTCCCTGCTGTGTCTGCCCTGCCCCTCATAATGTGCTGTCATCATGAGTGTCTTTGCTCAGATCGACTTGTGCCTTCTCCCCAAGCCCAACTCCTGGTCACCACAGGACACGGGGCATTGATCCTTTCTGGCTTGTGACATCCACACCTTCTGGTTAAGGACACTGGCTAACAGAAAACCAATCACATAGATCTTTCTTCTAGCTTGAAAGGAGCTGTCTGAGAGGTAATCCTCTGATGCCTGATTTGTCTTTTCAGGACACTGTTTCAGTTCATAGACCAAGCTTTTATGCAGACAGATTTTTGAAGTTTATGAACTCCAGGGTTTTCAAGAAAGTTCAAGGTAAGTTCTTATGAAATTTTTTACTTTTAGCCCTTAACTTGTTGACTCAACCATGTGTATCTTTGCAAGATTTTTATTGGAAGAGTTTGGACTATTTATCTTCCAAAAGCAGTCTTCACTTAGTAATTATGGTTAAGTATCCCAATCAGGTATTTATTGATTCCATAATCATTAGAGTCCTGTATTGTGGTGGAAATTAGAAACTGCCTAAATGTCCAACCCTATCGTATATTGGTTAAATATATTACAATAAATCAAATAATAGAATAATATGCAATAAATACAAATGATGAATTAAAGGGCACTTCATCTTTATAGATTTATTCACATATATATAGGTATGATCTGCATGCATACCTAAATGTACAATTAAATCCTAATGGGATATATAAAAATGTTAACTGATTATTTTCATAAAATATTCTCTAGAATAGAGTGTATGTTAGGCAATAAAACAAGTCTCAGTAAATTTTAAAATATTGAAATCATATGAAGTATCTTTTCCAATCATAATGGAGTGAATCAATAAAGAGAAAAAAATGGAAAATTGATAAAAATGTGAAGATTTAACAACACACCCTTAACAACCAGTAGGTTAAAAAGAAAGCACAGGGAAATTATAAAAAATGTAAAGATGAATGGAAACAAAACACACATAGCAAAAACTTATGGAATGCTGTGAAGGTAGTGCTCACAGGGAAAGTTATAGCTGTAAATGCCAACATTAAAGAAGAAGAAAGATCTCAAATCAATATCCTAACTTCAAACCATGAGAAACTATAAAAAGAAGAGCAAACTAAACCCAAAGCTAACAAAGTTGTTCTGAATCATGGAATATGTGGTATTTTCTTTTCCTTTCCATCGGTATTTATTAAATTTTCTACACTGGATATGTATTATTTATGTAGTAAGTTTTTTAATTATATGAAAAGGAAAAAATAAACCTATTACATTTTTTAAAATCATTTAGGCATTCTGTGGTCCAATTCATAATCCAAAACATGACAATTTAGCCACACCAAAAAAACCTGAAAAAGTAGAGTGTTCGTGTTTTATATTTATATGACAGATTTTTCTTATAATATTTGTTGGTGTTTTCTGTTAAAGTAAAACACTTTCTTTTCTTAAGGCTTTTCATTTTGTTTTTCCAGCTTTATTGAGATACAACTGACATATAACACTGCAAGTTTGAGGTGTACAATGTGATGATTTGATGCACACATATATTGCAAAATGATCATCATAATTAGGTTAACATAGTCATTACATAATTACAAATTTTATGTGTATAGGTTTACCTCCCCATTTCACTCACCTCCAACCCCCAGTAACTACTGTTCTGTTTCTATGAGTTCAACTATTTTAGACTCCACATATAAGTGAGATCATATAGTATTTGTCTTTCTCTGATTTATTTCACTTAGCATAATGTCCTTAAGGGCAATCCATGTTATATATATATATATACACACACACACACCAAGAGTGTACAGGGTTCCCCTTTCCCCACATCCTTCTCAGCGCTGCTGTCTGTTATCTTTTTGGTAATAACCATTCTCACAGGCAGGATGAGATCTCTCATTGTGGTTTTGATTTGCATTTCCCTGATTAGTGATGTTTAGCATCTTTTCATGTGCCATTTGGCATGTGTATGTCTTTGGAAAAATGTCCAAGTCCTTTGCCCATTTTTTAATCAGATTGATTTTTCACTCTTGGGTTATGTGTTCTTCATATATTTTGAATATTAATCCCTTATCTGATATATGGTCTGCAAGTATTTTCTCCCATAACATAGGTTACCTTTTCCTGTTGCTGATTGTTTCTTTTACTGTACAGAAACTTTTTAGTTTGATGTGGTCCCACTCATTTATTCTTGCTTTTGGTGTCATATCCAAAAAATCATTGCCCAGACCAATGTCAAGGAGCTTTTTCCCTGCTTTTGCTTTAGGAGTTTTATAGCTTCAGGTCTTATATGTAAGTCTTTAATCAATTTTGAGTTAATTTTTTTTAAAGTAAAACCCTTTCATTGTCAGAATATTGGAAAATGCAAAAAAAATGCAAAGAAAACAATGAAAATTGCTTGATGTCCCACATCCAGAGATACCCACTACTAGTATTTTAATATACTTCCTACCAATCTTTATTACTGTGCTTTGTGTATTTATATAAACATGGTAGCATAATGTTGTACAATTTTATGTACATCTCTATTTTTCACGTACTATTGTAACATTGAATCATGCCCCATATCATTGTGTGTTCTATGAAGACATTATTTAAAATTGTGATACCTTATTGAAATTACATGGGTGTGCCATAATCCATGTAACCATTCATTTATTATTGGGCATTTATATATCCCTTTTTTCTATTTCTAGCTAATATTTTTGTGATACTGTATTATGATAATGCTATATGGTATTATATATACATATGACAAATGTTACATTCAAGTTTATGATTATTTCTTTAGGATAGATTCCAAGAAGTACTGGGGGTTAAAATGAACATAACTGCACAGAAAGATTATGCCACTTTAGACTTCCACAGAGTCCATATAATTGTAGCCCTTAGCCAGAATTATTTGTTTTAAATTATGCTACTCCGATAAGTAAAAATTGCTATCTGATTGTTTTATTTTGCATTTTTTTAAGTACTGGTAAAGTTCAACTATTATTCATGGTTATTTATTAGCCATATGTAATCCCTTTGAGAATTGAGCTTTGTAATAATTGCCCATTTATATTAAGTGTTTATTTTTCCAGATGATTTATACAAACTCCACATGTTAAAGATATCCCTTTTTAACCTGAATTTATTCTAAGAAAAATGTTTGTTTCACATTCAGCTATTTCAGTGATATCTTAAAATTGGTCTCAAATTGAGACCACAATAAATTAAATTCTCTAAGGTTTTTTTTTATCTAAGATGGACCATAAGATAGTATTTATTCAGACTGCAGGCCTGTGTGAATATCAGCTTGTGGTTCAAATTTTCAAGGACTTTCTGCCTCCCTTAACCCTTTGCCAAGGTTTAAAAACATGAGTTTCCTTGTGACCCCTGGTAGGTTTATGGAGGAGGTGGTCCTTGGTGCCCCTGTTTTAGGTTCCCCATCTTGGGAATTTTTGCTTTCCAGTAGTATATAAATTAATGGTACAATCAGTGGCATCTTCAATTCCATGAAATTTGCTGTGTGTTGCAAGGGTTCTAAGCTTGTATAGTTTATCATGTTTTTAATGTAACAAGTCTTTTACTTCTCAAGTAGTCAAATCTATTGACATTTTCCCATTGTGATTTGTTAGTCTATTTTTACATCTTTATTGAGATTTAATTCACTTACCATGAATTTCACCCTTTTAAAGTGTAAAGTGTATGTGATTCTTAGTATATTCACAAAGATTCACAACCATCAAGACTATCTAATTTTAGAACATTTCATCACCCCAAAAAGAAATCCCATACCCATTAGCAGTCACTTTCTATTCCCTACTCTTCCCAGCCCCTGTAAGCTACTCATTTATTTTCTGTCCTGTGAATTTGCTTATTCTAGAAATTTTATATAAATGGAATCATACAGTATGTGGTCTTTTGTGTTTGACTTTTTCCACTTAACAATGTTTTCAAGGTTTAACCATGTTGTAGTACTGCATTCTTTTTTATTGCTAAATAATATTCCATTGTATGGGTATACCACATTTTGCTCATTGATTCCTTAGTTCATGGATATTTGTGTTGTTTCCATCTTTTGGTCATTAGAAATGATGCAGCTATGAATATTCATGTATAAGGTTTTGTGTGGGCATATGTTTTCATTTCTCTTGAGTACATACCTAGGAGTGAAACTGCTAGGTCAGATGGTAACTGTTTAACATTTTGAGGAACTGCCGAACTCATTCTAAAGCAGCTATACCATTTTGCAGTCCCACCAACAACTTATAAAGGATCCAATTCACCCACATCCTCACCAATGTATGACATGATCTATTTTAGATATGCTAGTGGGTACAAAGTGGTATCTCAGTGTGGTTTTGATTTGCATTTCTCAAATGACAAATCGTGTTGAACATCTTTTATGCTTATTGACCATTTATATCTTCCTTAGGGAAATGTCTATATAAATCCTTTGCTTATTTTAGTTGGATTACTTGTCTTTTTATTGATGAGTTGAAGAGTTCTTTATATATTCTGGTCACAAGTTTCTGTTATCAGATATATGATTTACAAATATTAATTTAATTTTTACTGTGGTGTGAGGTAGGGTTCAACTTCATTCTTATGTATGTGTATATCCAAGTGTCCCAGAATCGTTTATAGAAGAGGCTGTTCTTTCCCCCACTGGTTCCCTTGTTTTTCCCCCACAGTTCCCTTGTTGAAAATCAATTGTCCATGAATGTCAGGATTTATTTCTGGACTCTCAATTCTATTCCCTTGATCTGTATGTCTGTCCTAATACTAGTACCATACTGTTTTGATTACTTCAATGTTATATGATAAGTTTTAAAATCAGGAGGTGTAAGTCCTTTAAAAGTGTGAGTTCTTTTTTAAAATCATTTTGGCTATTCTGGGTCCCTTGTATTTCTCTATGAGTTTTAGAATCAGCTTGTCAATTCTTGCAAAAAAAAAGGGCAGCTTGTCTTTTGATAAGGATTGTGTTGAATCTGTAGATCTATTGAAGTACATTGCCATCACAACCATATGAAGTCTTCCATTATGGATCTAACTGTGGTTTTTCCCAAGTATGAACCATGGACCAGTACGATTTATTAAAGTCTTTCCACTTCTAAGCACATTCAAATACGTTATCACTATTTTTTAATGCATGGATAATAATGATAATGCATTAAAATAATGATAACGCTTGTAGTCAGGCCACATTTGAAAGGGTGATCCCTATCCACTTTCACAGCTTTATTTTTTCTTTAACACTTATTTCTATCTAATATACTAGAGATTTTACTAATTTATCTGGTTCATTACCTGTCTCCTTCCTTTGAATGTAAGCTCACTGCTGTATCCCCAGCACCTAGCCTAGGGGAGTGGAGCCTGGGGGTGCACACAGTGCATGTAGTTGTTGAATGAATGAATAATCCATGACATGTGTGCTGAGTCCTTTCTTTTCCTTACTGTCCAGATCTCTCTAGAGATTACCTCTACTTCAGGGTAGTTTTAACCATTCATTCTCCGTTTTTGTTTCATGCCTCATCTTTTAAACTGTTCATTCTCTTATGTCTTAAAAAACTAACCTCAACTCTACATCTCTCTTCAACTCCAGGTGTCTCTTTCACCTCTTTGTAGTCACACTGTTTGCAAGTTGGACCCATTTGCTGTCTCACTTCCATGTTTGTTGTTACTCTTCAGTGCACTCTAGTTGGCTTTTGACCCATCACTCCACTGAAATTGCTCAAGCCACTGAATAGCTTTCAGTCTTTTCTTAAAACTACAGTATTTGAGAGCCAACATTAATTCTCTGTGCAATATTCTCTTCACTTGTCTTTCATTAGTCAGGACTCTGCTGGTTCCCTTTCAGCCTCTCATGTTCCTCCTTGGTGTCCTTTGGCAGCTCCTCATCTCTTCCCTCATATGTAGGTGCTCACTGACATCCAGTCTCCAACTTTTGGACAGCTCTCTCTGGGTGATTTCCCTATCTCCCAAGACTCCAGTTACCTCCTATGTACTTAAAACTCACTCCTCACCCCTCAAAAAAAAAAAAAACCTTGCCTATCCAACCTCTCAAATTAGATGTCCACCAAATCCACAAGCTTGGCATGCTCAAAATTGAACTTGGCTGCTCTGCCATTCCAGAACTGCCTTGCGTCCTGAGCCCACACCTCATGAAGGCCCCCACAACCTGCTCAGTCACCCAAACCACAAATTCTGGCCTCACATGCTGACTCCGCCTTTTGCTTGCCACCCACATGCAGTTACCTACCAACATCTGTTCTCACTTCGAGATGCTGAGAGTCCATCCTTTCTTTTACAGTGCTTCTGCTAATTCATCCATTGTGTTTTCTGTCATTTTGGTTTTTCGGGGGGTTTTGCATAAAGTTGTGGCTCTCACTTTGGTCTCATACCTTCAGTCTTGTCCCCATCCAATCCAATCTCCCAACATGAAGCCAAAGAGATCAGTTTAAAATATAAATCTCCTCCTGTTAATTTCCTATTAGCTGTCTGCACATCTGTCCACATGCTTACCCTTTTGCCTGCAACACTCTTTCCATCCTTTCCTGGTCTTCCTTCAGGTATCAGCTTAGCTGGTGCTTCCTGTATGGTGCTTACCGTATCAGCTATACTTCTTCTCCTCCACTACACTTTGAGTACCTTAGAAATAGAGCCTGTGTTTGGTTCTCTCATTTTTATTCCCAGCACTTGGCACATCACCTGGCACATTGTAGGCCCTCAGTCATTATTTGATGAATAATTGAATGAAGGAATGGACTTTTCATGTACTACCAGCATTTCAAAGGGTAGAAATGTTTTTTTTAATTTAAGTATCATTGATATACAATCTTATGTTGGTTTCAAACATACAACACAGTGGTTCAGCAGTAACCCATATTATCAAATCCTCACCCTCTCCAGTGCAGTCAATATCTATCAACATAGATGTTACAGAATCATTGACTGTATTTCCCATGCTGTCCTACCATCCCATGTGACCAACCTATATTGTGATTGTGAATTATTGTGCCCCTTAATCCCCTTCCCCCTTCTCCCTCCCCACCCTCCCCACCCTCTGTCCCTTGGTAACCACTAATCCAAAGGGTAGAAATTTAATTAGTAAGGTTGACACTTTAAAATACAACTTCAGGGTGCTTTATCAACTACAATTAATTTAAAGCCCTTAATGCCTGAAGGCATACTTTGTAAGTGAAAACTCTCCCTCCCTACTCCTGCCCTCAAGCAAACAGAACCTGCTCTTCGACTTTCTTTTTTCAAATCAGTTTTCTTAAACTTCTTCAGTGCACTTGTCCCACCCCAGAGCTGAGTCTTGTTGCCAATGTAATAATGTCTGCAAAATCCTTGGCTTTTTCTGGAAATATTAGTCACCACAATATTGAAACCTCACTGAAATTTTCTACCCAGATAATGTGTCTAAAGTATGAAAATTTAGTTTCCTGAAAGGAATAGTACATTAATTTGTTAAAAATCAACTGTCCTAAGATTTCAGAACAATAATGCATTCATTCAAGCGATATTTGAGCATGGATTATATACCTAGCACTATGCTCAGCATTAATAATAGCAAGCTTTTAAAAAATTTTTTAATTAGTTCCTCAGTAATTTCATAGTCTGTTTCAGGTCAGGAATTGGAACATGTTAACAGATTTATAATGTAATAAAGCAACTGTTAGTGGAGCTTGTACATATACTTCTGGAGGTACACAGTGAGAAATAATAGAGTTTGTGCATACACTACTGGAGGTACATAATGAGAAATAAGACCAATTCTTCCAAAAGAGAGCTTCACAGAAAGAAGAATATTTAAATCATCCTGAAAATATAAGCCAGCATTCACTAGGAAGAGAGGCAAGACAGGCATCTCAAGTAGAAGGAAGAGCATGTACAAAGGCCCGGGGGTTAGAAGTGAACATGGTAGGCTCAGGGCATGGCAGATAAGTGAGCTGAAAAGCAGTTAAGTGTAGAAATGGTTGAGTGGCAGGATGTAGGGCTAGAAATGGACCCAGGGTACTTATTGTTAGACATGGTGTAGTCAAAGCCAAATCCAGGAGTTTCTGTAGCACAAAAGACAGAAGACAGCAACCCAAAGTCTCCTGAGATTATCCAATAAAACAAGTCCCTAAGGTATGCCATTTTTGCAAGATGCAGGTGCTTATCTGGTGAATGAGGCTCAGATCGTTCCTTTAGGTGAGATTCACTATTGAAAACAAAAGTAACTGCTTCCTTTAGGTGCTGTGTGGCGCTGGCAGGAGTCTGTGGTTGCGTTCTCTCTGCTCCTCATTGTATGTGATGTTGGTAATGAATGAAGAGCTGTGCCCTTTTCTAGGCTCCTGGTCTTTGCTCCATTATAAGCCACAAGTACAGGCAGTTTGTCCGTGTGTCTTCTCCTCATTCCTGTTCCTTGGTGCTGTCAACAGTCTTGGATCCGAGTTGTTCTTCAACTTTGAGAATTAACACTGACCCTAGAAATATGCCATTCTCGGGTGGTCTGAGGGCCACTTTACACCCTTAAAATTAATTGAGGCTTCAAAGAGCTTTTATTTATGTGAGTTATATCAATCTATAGTTAACATTTAGAATTTAAATTGAAGAACATTTAAATATTCTTACAGGTGACAATAAACATTATATGCTAACATATGTCAGTTTTGACTTATTTTAAAAATAAAAAAATTTTTTGGCATAAAAAGTAATTAGGGAAAATACTCATGTTTCCAAAACAAACAGTTTAGTGAGAAAAGTGGCATGATTTTATATGTTTTCAAATCCCTAATTCTGGCTTATAGAAGGCATCTCAGTTCTCACATCTGCTCCTGAATTCAGTCTGTGGTGATATCACAGGTCGTGTAGGATCTAGAAAGCTCGCCAAGAGAAAGGGAGTGAGAAAGGCAAATAATGTCTTATTATTATGAAAATTGGTTAAACATTGAAGACTTTCTAAGAGGGCATCAGGGACCCCTAGGGGTCCCCCAACCACATTTGAGATTCTCTGATTTAGGAATTTTTAAATCTTTCACTGAAAGTTGAGAGTTGAGGATTTATAAAAGTGAGCAGATAGAATGTTGAGGCCAAGCCAGTGTGTGGGTAATTCCTTCACCCCAAGAAAGCAGGGGCGGCCACTGCTTTCAGAGGATGAGGCGTTTTGGCAAATGTGACTTATTTGGTCCACTTACTTAGCATTAACATCATTTTGATCAGTTTTCAAACATTCAAAATCTCCTCCCCTCAGAGAAAAACAGAATCAGGTTTTATCTTTGTTTCCCCTCACTTAGCCAGGAAATATGCTAAAGTGCCAGGCAACAAGCCACCAGCTGGACAACTTCAGAAAAAAAGAAAGACGCCTGGGGTTTGTGCTTTCTAGCTGTCTGACCTGGAGCAAGTCACAGCTTTTCTACTCTCAGTTTCTGGACCTAGGAAAAGGGCCTACCTCCCTCAGACATTATCATGTGGATAATATGAGATGTGGGATGTGAATGTCAGCTTCCTAACTCTAAAGCCCTCTACAAAGTTATTTTTTATGATTATTATATTATTGTGATTATAAGATGGCCCCCAAACTCATAAACATTCCCTTCTCTTTAAGTGAAGAGATTGCCCTCTATTCTTCCCTTGTTTGTGTGTCCCAAAGTCCTTCTCCAATTAAGTTCTTGCAAGCTGCCTATGGGAAGGCTCCAGATGAGCAACTAGTATAATCTAAGCTCTGAGACTCCCAAGGCCAAACGCAATTACTTTAACATATCTGCTGTCAGGTTACTCCTATATGCAAACCTCCAAAGGAGGAGAGATGCTGCCAAAAACAAGTTCAGGGGAAAGCATAAACAAGCCTCAACTTCCCTCTCCGCCCACCCTCCAAGGAAATTCTCCAGCAGTATTAAGCCAACAAGAATTACTGCAGTGAAGAGTTGCTATAAGTGGGGAAGGTCCAGCTGCAGCTGAAGCAGCTCCCACTGATGTAGCAGAAGTCAAGTTACAGCCTTCAGTGAGAATGATTGTTGGTGAAGTACATTTACCTTGGTTCAGGTTCCCAACATACATCTGAAGTTGTAGAAGGCTGTTTGGACAAAGAATCGTGAGTGAATTATGCATCTGATGTAACCATGACTTAGAAAAGACCCAAAGGGCAGGACATTTCACTGGAAAGTCACTGAAAGAAAAAAGCAACCAGAAGTAACTTGGCTAAATTAGGCAACATGAGTATAAGATTAAACATTGGCATGTTTAGAAATTCCCAGTCCCAAGTTAATAAAACTAGGGTCATGAGAATTCTCCTTACTTTACCATCTGCGTTTACCAACCCACCCAGTCTCCTCCCAGTGCTAGAAAAACATTGCTTGGAGGAGGAAAAATAATTCTTTAGCAATAAAACATTTGAATTTCATCTCAAATGAGACTTTATTTCAAAATCTGGAGAGACAGTTCAACTCAAATTTATTCTATTATATTCTAAGTCAAGTCCTTTTGGACAAAAAATACTTCCAGAACACAAACAATTTCATCTCCCTTTCCTTATGTTATAAAAGCAGAGCTGCTTGCATTCTACTCAACAAGTGACTGAAATGTTAATAAATAAAATGCTAATGTAGTTCTACAATAATTATCCTTGTCTCTCCTTTTTCCTTCCTGTCTAGCTTTGAAGGCCTCCCCTTCTAAGAAACGTTGCAATTCCATCGCCGCCCTGAAGGCCACCTCCCAGGAGATCATGTCCACCATTAGCCAGGAATGGAAGGGTGAGAAGCATGATTTGCTGACCGAAGGGCAAAGTTTTAGCAGCCTTGATGAAGAAGGTAAAAATATGTAATTTTAAAAAAGAAAGAAAGAAAAAGCTTTTGTGTTTTTATTTACACAAGTAATGAAACTCACAGCAGAAAAATTAGAAAATACCTACTCTAAGAAAAAAAGTTGTTAATTTTTAAAAGGCTATTTACAGTATGATACTGTTAACGTAAAAACTTTAAAACACAAACAATACAGTTTATGGAAAAAAATGAGAAAGAGCAAAGCTCTATAACCCCGCTACCTGAAAGTAGCAAATCTAAACATTTTACTGTTAGACCTTGTTCTGTGTGTGTGTACAGGCACACCTCAGAGAGAGTGTGGGTTCAGTCCCAGACCACTGCGGTGAGGTGAATGTTACAACAAAGCAAGTCACATGCGCTTTCCCAGTGCATATAAAAGTTATGTTTACACTATGCTATAGTTTGTTAAGTGTGCAATAGTATTATGCCTAACAAACAATGTACATAACTTAATTAAAAAGCAATTTGTTGCTAAGAAAAATGCTAACTCTCTTCTGAGCTTTCAGTGAGTTGAATCTTTTTGCTGGTGGAAGGTCTTGCCTCCCCGTCGATGGCTGCTGATGGGTCAGGGGTGGCTGGGGCAGTTTCTTAGAGTGAGACAGTAATGGGGTTTGCCGCCTCTGTTGACTCTTCCTTTCACGAATGACTTCTCTGTAGCATGCAGTGCTATTCGACAGCGTTTTACCCCCAGTAGAACTTCGAAAGTTTGAGTCAGTCCTCTCAAACCCTACCAGTGCTTTATCAATTAAGTTTATGTAACATTCTAAGTCCTTTGTTGTCATCTCAACATTCTTCACAGTATCTTCACCAGTAGGTTCCATCTCAAGAAATCACTTTCTTTGCTTGTCCATAAGAAGCAACTCCTCATCCCTCAAAGTTTTATCATGAGATGGCAGCAATTGAGTCACATCTTCGGGCTCCACCTCTAATTCCAGTTCTCTTGCTATTTCCACCCCATCTGCAGTTACTTCCTCCAATGAAGTCTTGAACCCCTCAAAGTCATCCATGAGGGTCAGAATGAGCTTCTTCCAAACTCCTGTTCATATTGATGTTTTGACCTCTTCCCATGAATCATGGATGTTCTTAATGGCAATCTAGAATGGTGAATATTTTCCAGAAGGTTTTCTATTGACTTTGCTCACATCCTTAAGAGGAATCACTATCTATGGCAGCTTTAGTCTTACAAAATGTATTTCTTAAATAATAAAACTTCAAAGCCAAAATGACTCTTTGATCCCAGAGGCTGCAAATTGAACATCGTGTTAGCAGGCATGAAAACGTTAACCTGGTCGTACATCCTTAGTGATCAGGTACATTATTAATGAGCAGTAATATTTTCAAAAGGAATCTTTTTTTATGAACAATAGGTCTCAACAGTGGGCTTAAAATATTCAAATAAACCATGTTGTAAACAGATGTGCTGTCATCCAGACTTTGATGTTCCATTTGTAGAGCACAGGCAGAGTAGACTTAACATAATTCTTAAGGGTCCTGGGAATTTTGGTCACCGAGCACTGGCTTCCACTAAAGTCACCAGTTGTATTAGCGCCTAACAAGACAGTCAACCTGTTCTTTAAAGCTTTGAAGCCAGACATTGACTCCTCCCCTCTAGCTATGAAAGTCCTAGATGGCATCTTCTTCCAATATAAGGTCATTTCATCTGCATTGAAAATCTGTTATTTAGTGTAGCCATCTTCCTGAATTAGCTCAGCTCAGTCTTCTGGGTAACTCGCTGTAGCTTCTACATCAGCATTTGCTGCTTTGCCTGCACTTTTATGTTATGGAGATGACTTTTCTCCTTAACCCTCATGAGCCAACCTCTGCTACCTTCAAACTTCTTCTGCAGCTCGCTCACTTCTCTCAGCCTTCACAGAATAGAGGAGTGTTAGGGCCTTGCTCTGGACTAGACTTTGGTTTAAGGAAATGTTGAAACTGGTTTGATCTTCTATCCAGACCGCTAAAACAGTCTCCATCTCAGCAATAAGGATGCTTCTCCCTCTGACCATTCATGTGTTTATTGGAGGGGCACTTTTCCTTCAAGAACTTTTCCTCAGCATTCACAGCTTGGCTAACTGTTTGGTGCCAGACGCCTAGCTCAGCTTTCAACATACCTTCCTCACTAAGCTTAATCATTTCTCACTTTTGATTTAATGAGAGATGTGCAACTCTTCCTTTCCTTTGAACACTTAGAGGCCATTGTAGGAATATTAATTGACCTAATTTCAATAATTTTATCTCAGAGCATAGGAAAGCCTGAGGAAAAGGGAGAGAGATCGGGGGGAATGGCTAGTGGGTGGAGGAATCAGAATACACACATTTATTGATTAAATTTAATATAGGGGCACAGTTTATGGTGCCCGAAAACATTTACAATAATAACATTAAAGATCAGTGATTACAGCTCACCAAAACAAAGATAATAACTAAAAAGTTTGAAATATTTCAAGAATTACAAAAATGTGACACAGAGATGTGAAGTGAGCAAATGCTGTTGGGAGAAGTGCCAATAAACTTGGTCAGCATAGGGCTGCCACAGACCTTCCACTGGCAAAAAAAAAAGTATTCTCAGTGAAGTACAATGAAATGAGATATTCCTGTATTTATATATTTTCAAATGCACATATACATTATATACATATATACACACATACATATGTGAACCTATACCATATAACAATTATCTATTTAGGCCCTTTTTCATAAATTTAATGTTTTGTGATTATCTCCATACATGTATATACACCCACCTTTTGTTAGAATTATTCCCAGATGGATTTAGAGAGACAGACACAGATATACATTTTCTGGCTTTTCGAATAATGTCTTTTTAAGATCTGGGTTTTCTGGCTGTCGCTTCTGCATCTGTTGCCCACATCTACTTTTCTTTCTTTCCTGCTTATTGGTCAGGTCTGCTGGTACAATGATGAATAGAATTGGTAACTGTGGGCAGCCTTGCCTTGGCCTGACTGTAAGGGAATGCTTCTGTTTCACTGTTCAGGGAGAAGGTTTCTGCATTCGGTACCCATAATCAGGTCAAGGAAGTTCCTTTTTATTCCTGCTTTGCTTTATCAAGAATTGAGAGTTGCATTTTATCAGATACTTTCCTCTGTCTTTTGAGTTGATCATTTGGTTTTTCTCTTCCAGTCCTCTAAGAGGAAGTGACATTTTATTATTTTTATTTTTGTATTTGACTTCTATTTTTATTGTTATTTTTTTTATTACTAAATGTACATCACAGTGGTTCAACAGCCCCCCTCCCGCTCTCCCTCACTCCAGCCCACTCCCCTTCCCCCTGGTAACCACTAGTCAGGAAGTGACATTTTGATATTTTAGACTTTTCAGCAGTATGTTCTTTTAGGAATCCCAGCATTTCCTGAAAATTTCTCATACTGAGATTAGAAGTTCAGACCTCTTTGGGGGGTTTTCTCTTCCTCAGAGTCTTTAGAATAGGGTGGTATTCCTATTCTGGGAAACCGCCTCTTACCAAGATTTAAAGATTTCACCCCAAGAGTTAAGGAATTGCTTTTGCTCCTCCTTCTGAGTGGATGGCTCAGATTTCTGGCACACGACCTTTTTTTCCCTCAACATGTCTGCATTGGCATCTTCCCTACCATGCTGCCTGGTTTCCTATAGCACACATAAAATGGCAAGGTGTCTACAGTCTGGGAAATGGGGGAAACATTTTTAAACTGTTATTTAAATTTTCAGATAGTATGACTTCTGAAGTTAAAGCAGTGAGTCTCACTTTGTCTCAGGGGAAAACAGTAAATCCCCTACTCAGCACCCCGCAAGTCCGGAAACATGGAAAGTAGTGCACGTGTTGTGTTCATGTTCTGATGAACTCTTGGACCCATTGCTTCAGATTTAAAGGTGCTTCATCTGAAAAGGGCTCTCAGGGTCAGAGAAAAACCGACTGAGCATGTTCTTTGAAAATGTTAACATACTATTTTTTAATGAGTTTATCTGGACAATTCTCTGCGTCTATGAAGTTCGCTACGAGGTTCAGCATTTTTATAATGCTCTGTACTAGGGGCTTCCCCTTTCATGATACACCAGGTCATCACCAAATTTCCCTCTAGTTTTTAATCATTTGTTTTCTGTCATTCTCAGTATGTCTGGGTTATATTCATTTTCTACTGCTCTGTACTAAATTACCAGAAAGCTAGCAGCGTAATATAACATCCGTTTATTAGCTCACAGCTCTGTAAGTCAGAAGACTGGCAAGGCTTAGCTTGGTCCTCTGGGCACAATTTAGCAGCTTAAAAACTGGGATCACTAGAAGTGGGCTGACTTCTCATCAGGAGGCGCCAGAGAAGAGTCCTCCACTAAGCAATTGGCAGAATTCACTTCCTTGCAGTTGTAGCACTCAGGTCCCCATGTCGGAGCTTTGCTGTCTGATAGCTGGGGGCCGTGCTCAGCCCCTAGAGACTATCCATATTCCTTGTCATGCAGCCCCTCCCTCTCAAATGGAGAATTTTTTGCACTTTGAACCTGTGACATCACCACCTCTGACCCGTTTGACAAATTCAGAGTTAACTGATCGGTAACCTTAATTACATCTGCAGAATCCCTTTTGCCATGTAAGGTAAAATAACCACAGGAGTGCTATCTCATCATTTTCACCCACACTCAGAGGGAGATTATACAGGAGTAAGATCACCGGGGATCATCCTAGGATTCCGCCCACCACATTAGATTTTTTTTTTCAATCCTGAGAGTATACAAGCATAAGGAAACCGTTCTCTGCTTCTACGAGCTGCTCCAAAGGGGCTGAAGGACCCAGCTGCCTGGTGTTTGGGTGATGTATGACCTGGGCGCCAGTCACTGGACAGATCATGTTTTTCTATGTCACATCACTCAGGTAGCCTCTGGTTTATAATGTCCAGGTGGGTGTTCCCAAGACCTGAGTCTGCGTTAGTTGTTCTCAGTCCAGATCTGTCTGCCTTACATTTAGTGGCACTGTATATTCATTGGCATCTGATGAGAGGTTATTTTCCAGACCCAGTTGTCGATGTTACTGAGAGTTTACCTATTCTTCTCTGTATTTAATGAAAAAGGTGGGATCAAGTATACTGAAGATTGCTAGCCAGCTGTTGTATTCAGTTGAAGGCTTTCTCATTTTTGCATGCAGAGCACTTTGGTTACTTGTGCTTTTTACATGATCATCATGTTATTCATCACAGCAGTTCTTTTTTTCTGACCTGGATCGGAGGCAGAGCCGCACCATCTCACACATGTGCATACGGTTCAGGTGTCCTAATCCAGAGTCCAGCCCTTCTGAGCTTGCCCCCTTTTTCCTCCACCTCTCCATCTATACCCCTTCAAATTCAAAATCCAAAACCTCACACTCACGTGACGGTGCCTGTTATGATAATTTTCCACCCGCACATGATCTGAAAATGCATAATTTTGAGCCTGTTGTGCTCAAAGGAAAAGAAATACCAGAAACACCTTAAGGTTATATTGTATTTATTATCTTGTTTTAGTTTAGTTTGAGGGAATGTTTTTAAAATATCCACAGTATAGTATGGTGACTATAGTTCATACTGTATTGTGTATTTAAAAGTTGCAAAAAGAGTAAATCTTTCAAGTTCTTACTACAAAAATAAGTTGTAACTGTGTGTACTGATGGATAGTAACTTATCTTGGTGATCATTTTGCAATATAGGTATATATCAAATTATTGTATTGCACACCTTAAACTAATGCAATGTTATATGTCAATTATATCTCATAAAAATTTTAAATTAAAACACCTACCTAAGTTAAAAAAATCAGTGTGAGCACAACGCAAAACTTTGACAACAGGATTCATCCACGCCTATTAGGTCTACAGTGTTCTGTCTCCAGAGAATTGCATGTCTCCTTTTAAAGAAGCTCTGTTCTATGTGACTGGACCTTTAATTAAAAAACTGTCTCTCTGACAGTTGGCTGATAATATATGTAACTTTATTCAAAGTTTAGGATAGGATGATTTTAAATGTTCCAGATTTTTTTAAATGACTCAGATTCAACTCTCAAAAAAACCAAAACAAAACAGAATCCACAGAGACTAACGGAGAGTGGGCATCGGTCAGCTTTGATGCTTGGCCTTGAATATTTCCTCTTTCCTGTTGAGGGAGGACTTCTGCATAAGTATTTTCATAGACGCCTGCATTTGAAAGACGACATAAGTGTTTTCTCATTTTTAAGAAAGTATCCTTGCTGTTAAAATAAGAAGTCAAGAAAAGCCATGGCTCATATTCACAGATATGTGTGGTCTCATGTTTCCTAGCTCTTAAAATGTCTTAGCTCTCAAACTTAAAAATTGAGAATCGTAGATCTGTGCATATCCTAGGGAGGGGGAAAGTGGGTTCACTGTCCGTTTATACATTTGTCAATCATCCTTTTAATCTCTGTGGAATTATCTCCTTAAATTTCTAGGAGCTTTTTATGTCATCTTTTCAAACAGTAAATCATTATATTAGGTTTTTAAAAGACCATTCATAATGTTATTTCCATAAGTCACTTTGTAAATTAATGCAATTTCCTTTCTGTTTGCAAGAAGCTGTTTCACATTTTTGCTGCAGCTCAGGGGAGTGCAGTTAATTTGTAATTTAATTTGCAGCCCGATATGTAAAACAAAGGCTTTTGACTCATTTATTATAGATACTGAAGCAGCCTTTATTACTGAGATTCACGTGGGTGTGTTTTGCTTTTGTTACCCAGCACTGGGATCCCGACACAGGCCAGACCTGGTGCCTAGCACCCCGTCCCTGTTTGAAGCTGCTTCCTTGGCAACCACAATTTCATCTTCTTCCTTATATTGCAATGAACATTATCCACACGACCGGACTACGCTTTATTCAAACAGGTAATATTTTGCACATTCAAATTACCCATGCAGCTATTACCATGTCAATATCACAGCTAAACCAGTATTTCTGAATGAGAACGTGCTGTCCCTCACAACCAGAATGTGACCATCACCTGCCTGGTAAGGGGAAGAGAGCCTATGCTTGATTTTTGTCGTGCGAGAAGTACACCTGAGGGAAACTCCTGGTTTTTCTTTAAGTTAACCATTATGTGCTGTAGGAATTATATACTTGGTACTAAGGAAGAAGACAAAGCCTTCATCATTTTTATTTTAATAAAATTTCTTACGAATGGATTTTTCCAAGTAAGCACTCCTTGTTAATATTGCACTGATACATGCAAAGATATCTGAATATTCTTTTTTCATTGGAGTTACCTTAGTGACTGTGGTAGATGGAATAACAGTCCCTCAAAGTCATCCATGTTCTAATCTTCAGAATATGTGAGTATCTTACCTTATATTGCGAAAGGGACTTTGCCAATGTGATTAAGTTAAAGATCCTGAGATGGGAAGAGTGTCCTGAATTATCCAGATAGGCCCAAAGGAATCAGAGCGTCCTTATAAGAGGAAGACAGGAGAGTTAGAATCAGAGGGTATGCCAGAAGCAGAGGTCAGAGACAGAGAAAATTTTAAGTTGCCACACTGCTGGCTTTGAAGGTGGAGGAAAGGGCTATGAGCCAGGAATGCAGGCAGACCCTAGAAGCCAAAAAAAACAAGGAAGCAGAGCCTCATAAACAGAGCTCTTCTAGCACCTGGAATTTTTAGGACTATGACCACCAGAGGTAGAAAGTTATAATCTGTGTTGATTTAAGATGCTAAATTTATAATAATTTCTTAACAGCAGCAATAGGAAACTAATATAGTGACTCTCAAACATTTGATGTGAATTAGAGCATGGTGCAGATTACTGAAATTTCTCAGAAAGCTACTTTATTAGATATTTCTCCTTTTTAAACAAAATGTTCTCAAACATTGTTCCTTGAAGTAGACAATGGTTATCTTTACAAAGTGATCCCAGCATTGTCTGTGGAATTAGCTGTTTTCCTTTTTCTATTTCAGCACATGCAATTCTGTAACTGTAACTTCGGTTCCAGTACAGGGAGTACTGTGGATATGTGCTCAGTGATTACCTTTTAAATGCTGAACTAGTTCTTGTTGAACTCTAGCTCTCGAGAATCAAGATAAAATTCGTGCAGGCAAAGTGCTTCATATGCCGTAAGTCTTTTCCACCTCCAAGCTAGCAGCTTGGTTCACCTCCAGACCGAGGACTCAGTATGGTAGATTCATTTTTTAACATATGCATATTTATAGATATTATTTTGGTCTTTTGGCAAGTTAAGGTTTGGTAGTTGAAGCTTCTGTAGAATTTCTTTTTTGTTTGCTGTTGCCTTGTCCTTCAGCTAGACGCAGGTGAGATGGTAGCAGGTGAGGCAGCCAGTCCAGGTCTGGAAAAGTGGAACAGATGGAAGGTGAGCCACAAATCATAGCTGGGCTTTAGTTTGGATAGCTTTGCTCCAGGGGCCAACAAATAAGGCTCCATAATAAATTATTCAACTTACGTGAATAGTAGAAGTAATTTGGTTAGATTCCTTGGATCAGAAAAATTTTAAGTGACACTACCTGACATTAATGTATACCTTGAATGTTCAAATTTGTAGTGTAAACTAGCCAAGTGACAGTTTTTCCTATCTGGACCATATAGCTGGGCACTCTTCTTTTGCTCTTGGATATAAATAGCAGCACAAAAGATGGCTGGCAAGTCACAGGAAGTTCTTTGCAAGGTTAGAAGCAATTCTCCTGTGAAGCCCAGGTGGTTTCTTACCATTTGCTACTGTTCTCATAATCAGAGGCATACAACTGGATATGCTAGTAAGTTGTTTAAGAGATTTTTCAGCACAAAAGGAAAGGTGTTTGTTGGTTGGTTTGGTAGCAGTGGTTGTGGTAAGCATCCAGGCTCTTGGCCAGGACCATTCAACTCTTAGGTATTCGTAAGTTTCTCCCACAGTCTGGCACTGCCTCCTGCAGACTCCCAGTTCTTTCTGGCTGGCCTGGGAGCATCTCTGCATGCTCCAGGGCTGTGGTATATAATTCTTGGTACTTTCATTTTTGCTAATACTGGTTATTATATATATATATATTTGGATGGGAAGAACTTCAGTGTTATCTGTGATATGTTTCATTTTCTTTTTTTGAAGTGAATTGTTTGAAGCAAGTCTTTGGCATTGTATCTCAAAGTTGCAATTTGATATCTTATATTTAGCTATCAGTCCAGGATCAGTTGCAGAAACAGGGAAACTATCTTAAGCAGAAAGGGATTTGGTATAGGGAGTTAGGTGCTCACAAAGTCTGTGGAAAGCTCAGCGAGTGGGCTCTGGGCTGGACATTCAGGAAACGCTCCAGGAAATCCTACCACTGAACTGGCCCACCAGTAGCCCTGCAGCCTTCACCACAATCAAGCCAGTGCCCTACCAATGGAATGCAAGCCAGAGAAAAGCCTTTTGGTGAACTCAGAATGTTTTTAAAATAAGCTAACATTTAAAAATCAAGCAGCTCCACTAAAACACTGAAATGCTTTTAAAAAACCACTCGCTGGGCACCCTTGGATCTATTGCCAGCTGGCATTTGCCTGCGAGAAGGGAGAAGTGTGGGCCCTGGATCACCACCCTCTCTCATTCATCTCTGCTGTTGCCTGCCTACTTCTATGGGCATTTTTGCTTTTAGCCTTGACATGTAAGAGAAAACAAAGACATGCCTCAGATCTTCGCCACTGCCTTAAGGAAATCATAAGGAAAGGCAAAAAAAGGCACAAAGGGGCTGAAGAACCTGGGAATCAGCAGTCCTCTTGCCCCACCCACCATGCCCAACCCTAATCATTCAGCAGGAATACCTCACCAGCAAACTGAAAGGAAACTGTCACCTTGTTTCAGTCATTTTTCCTTTGCGCCATCCTAATCCCACGTGGAGTCTCTTGAGGCAGTAAACAGTATTCTAAGTCTCATCTGGCTTGCAAGTTCTAAAACCTAATCCAGCTAGTCCGAAAAGAAAGTAAGTTGAATATTGATGTTATTTATAATTCACATGTTAGCTTTCCTCTTTACCTGTGAATCATTTTTCTCCTAAGGGAAAGCAGTCTGTTTACCCATTTCACCATTATGTCATACACATCTGTCCTGAAATGAGCTGTAAATACTTTGACTAGTAGTTGTCATTCTGTCAGTCTTTATAGAATCCTTAACTTTGAAAGGTGTCCATTAGCTCTTGGATGTCTCCACACCTAAATTGTATACTGTAGTGGGAAACGGCATCTTTCAGATTTACTTATTTTTTAAAGGTTTGTTCTCTGTTACTTCAAAACTCCAACAGCAATCTTTTCTTTTTGTTTGTTTGTTTTTTAAATGTACTCCAAAAATGGACTAGGGAACAAAGAACAAATAGTTTCATTAAAGTATATATTTCAACGAATGACTGAGACTACATATTTTCAAGTTCTACCATACAGCCCTGTGCTAGAATAGGCAAGTCATAGGAATAAAGACAAACTGTTGTGGGTACAAACAGTGGGATTTAAATTCTGAATTTTTGATCCTTAAATTTTTCTTTCCGAGTAAAAACCCTTCTTTTTAAAGGAGGTGTACAATGAGCAGTAAGAAATGCAGAGGCAAATGTGTTGTATCTCCAAGTTCAGAACAGTTTATGTTGTGGAAATTGGTCACATGCATGAATATTAACTCTATTCATGGTTTCCTGTACAGTTGGTAGCAAAGCTGAAGCTCGGATTACACATAAGGGTCAAAAGCCTTAATGCATTCCAACACTTTTGTATTTTCCTCTCAAAGACGCCTTTACCAGTATCTCCACTCAGCCTAGTCTCATAGTTCACTAGTGGGTGCTTCTGAGAGTTGGCTCACCCTGGAGTATTATGAGAAGGGCACATATGTCAGAGGAAAAGCCATCTGGTCATTTACACATGGAGGGACAGCTGGCAAAGGCTTCCTAAATGGTAAGTCCAACATTACAGATTTCAGACGCTGTTGCAATAGATCTGACCGCAATTCTGTGCCCCTTACTTCCTGCCATTAGAATATCATAAGCCTAGGAGAGGTGGGGAGCGGTTGCCTCTAGCCACAAAGCCCTAGGCAGCACAGAGTGGTGGTATTGGAAAGTATTTTAGAGATTTGCAACAGTCTGAAAAAACATTTTCTTTAGCATACTTTATTTAAGAACACAGTATATAATACAGAGAACATACAAAATATGTGTTTATCGACTGCTTGTTATCAGTAAGTCTTCTGGTACTATCAGTAGGCTATTAGTAGCTAGGTTTTTGGTTCATTTGTTTCTTATATTCCACATATAAGATATCATATGGTATTTGTCTTTCTCTGTCCAACTTATTTCACTTAGTGTAATACCCTCAAGGTTCATCCATGTTGTTGCAATAGGCAAGATTGCATTTTTTTATGGCTGACTCACTCTCACTTTCATGATGAATTGGTGCACGGTACTATTTCTAGGCGCCTTTCGTACATTATTCAAAATTTTTAATGGATCCAGTTTATGGGTAAATCATACTGTCAGAGAGACAATGTGGAAAAATATTGGCCAGCCTTTGGGTATCCTAACTTTTCAAAATTAACCTATTTTGTCCATTTTCTGCCTCTTAGTTCTGAGACCAAAATACTACATCTCTAATTCCCCTTGAATTCAGCCACTAGAGCTCTGTCTCTGGAAGAATGGTATGCTGGTGGAGACGTATCTTTGTAGCTTCTCCCAGTCCTGTGCCCTCCTTCACTGAACCTCCAGAGAAATGCTTCTCAAAGCATGACTGGTTCCTACGTCTAGGTATTAACATATCCTTAAGGAATTCTTATGCATTCCAGAGTTTAAGAAAAAAGTTGTTTGGAGCTTATTTGGAGATATTTCTCTCCTTCTCTGTCCTTACTGGGGAGTGAAACAATTTCTTTGCCTTGTGGCCCAGCTGAAATATGGATGGGTATGTTCAATGAATTAAGAAGACATAACATAATTCCTGAACGTAATTCCTGAACTACAAAATCAAAGCATAGTGGATGGGTTTTCAGGTTATAGAGAGAGATGACAGGCCCTCAGTTCCTTTCTCATACCTCAAACCTACCTGGACATATGCTAAGCAAAGGTTCCCCAGCTGTAAAGGTATTTCGGATCAGCAATACCTCTGGGGAATACTCCATCCTGCCCCAAACCTGCTTTCTGGCTCAGCCCCCTGACCTTAGTCTAAACCACATTTCTGCTCAGCGGCTGTTCTTGACCTCTCTGAGTCTACAGAGATCCATGGCTCAGTGGCCAAGCGAAGTCATTCTCTTTAAGATCCCATGGACTTCATCGCTCCCTCGCTCTGCTTAGAAGTCCGCTTGGTCCTTCTGGGCCCCTGAAAGTCACCCTCTCAATCCTGACCATTTCCCTCTGTCCATTTGATGTGTCCACATCCCACTCTAGTTCTCCCCTTTGGTAAAGCTGGCCTTGCACAGGCTGGTGCATCACCCTAGAAACTCGGCTCCTGCCCAAGTTGCCCCACACAGGGCAGCAACACGGGCTTGTCCATGTCACCTCAGCTGCCATGGCTAAAATGAAAATGTCATCTGGATGGCTTCTTGGAGAAAATGTGTGTCAGAGTTTCTTTCTTTCTTTCATTGCTTCTCATTACACTGGAAGACTGCTTCGGAGTACTTAAGCATTTTATCTGGGAGAAAGTGCTTTATCTTGTATTTATATGTTAGTGTATCTGGGTTAGTGCCTAATAATTGTGCCTGCCATCACTGGCCATTTTCTTTGTCATCACTGAGTTGTGACAGGAGAGAAGGCAGGTGTTCCAAGGCCAAGGCAAGGCCATTGTGTGGAATGGATTAAGTTTTTACTTCTTTGCCTTTTTCCTACCCACCCACCTGATGCTTTTCTAATCCCAATAGCAAAACTCACCCTGAGAGAATCACCAAGCTTTGGAAATGTAAGGATCCTTTTGACATCATGTCATCCAGCACTTTTATTTACTTATTTATTTTTTATGAGAAATATATGCACCAAGTTTAACAGTCAAATAGTTGTATAAAATTTGTTAGGAAAAAGAGCAGGTTCTTGTTTACCTCCTCCTACACTTAATGTCCCCATATGTATCCACCTTCAGTTTATATAGCTGATTCCTTTGGCATTTAATTCCACATCTCTAAATATCATGCTTTTACATGGGGAAAATAGTGTAGCACAGAGAAAGCAAACAGTGCATCTGTGTCGTCTTATTACACTGATGGACAGTGACTGAATTGGGGTATGAGTGGGGACTTAATAATATGGGTAAATGTACTAACCACATTGTTTTTTCATGTGAAACCTTCGTAAGAGTGTATATCAATAATACCTTAATAAAATATATATATATATATATATATGTATATATATATATATCAAATAAATAAATAAATATCATGCTTTTATTGCTGTTTCTTGATCTTTAGACTTCGGCATTAGCTGATAACTTCTCACTATAGAAGATGGAGATTTAACTATCTTTTCCCCACCCTGCACTGACCATATACACACATCCTTCCAGCCCATCCTTACCCTTCCTGTCTCCCTCTATAGTTACATCATGATTGTGCCTATATCTCTATTGAGTATTATGATTGGGTGAATACTATGCTTGCTTTTCCTTTCGTGTATGAGTTTTTCCCTGTAATAAATAATCATCTCATTCTTTTGTTTGCTTAGCTTTCCATGTATTATCCTTCATGGAAGTCCAAATTCTCCGGTGTCTTAGTTGCTTCTCATACTGTTTAGCTGCATCAGGTTCTGTTCATTTCATTGCCTTGCAGAAGTGTCCTGCAAAGCCTGCTGGCCTGCTCCAGTCTGGATTGATTGCCCTTTGGGCCTGATACACGTATGTTATTTTGGGGTCTCCCTTCTCCACCATTCTGAGAGTCCTAATTACCACTTGTCTGTTGGCTGCTGTTTCTCATATCCTGTATCTTCCTCTTTTTTGGTTTACTCTCTCATTTTGGTAGGGTACATCCGCCAGTATCTTCCTAAGAAATGGATTCATGGGAGGCAAAATATTCAAGTCCCTGTATGTCTAAGCAAATCTTTATTCTAACCCTAACACTTGATTGATAGGTTAGCTGATATAGAGCTCTAAGTTGTAAATCTTGTTTGATTTTTCAACATTTCAAAATTTGCTCCATTATCTTCTAGTTCCCAGTTCCCATTGAGGAATCCAGTGCTGTTCTAATCTTCTGATCTTCTTTGTATGTATTTTTCTCCAGAAGCTTTTATCTCTTTAGTTTCCCCCCGTGTCTCAGTATTCCACAAGGATATGCTTTAGGACAGGTCTGTTTTCAATCACCGTGTTGACTGCTCGGAGGACCATCTCAGTCTGCAAACTCAGGCTTTTGGGTTCAGGGAAATTTTCTTAACTTTTCAGATTTCCTCCCCTCTGCTTTTTTCTTCCTTCTGCAACTCCTTTATTCATATAGGATCTCCTGGATTTGTCCTCCAGTTTTCCTTACATTTCTTTGTTCATTTCCATCTATTTGTCTTTCTGTCCTACTTTCTGAAAGAGTTTCTCCACTTTATCTCCTATTCCTTCCACTGAATTTTTCATTTCTGTGCTGTATTTTCTAAGAATTCTTTTTTGTTCACTGAGGTTTCCTTTGTTAGCAATCGTTCCTTATTACACAGTTGTAATTTCTTCTCTTTTCTCTCTGAGGATATCAGGATTGTGATTTTTTTTTTGTTTTCATCTGATTTTTGTCCCTTTTCCCTTTTTTGTACCAATTTTCATCAGATTGCCTTTTTCTGTCTGTTTTGGTCTGCATCTTTCATGTTGGAGGTTTTCCTCAGATTTCTGGAAATGCTTGTTTATTGCTCAACAGGGAGTTTGAATGAGAGACTAAACAGTCAGCTGGAAGCTTAAACACCTGCACAGGGCTTGTGGATCAATGGACACTAAAATGTGTCTGTCTGGACTCTCTGATGGTGAACTGATGTTAGTATCTGCATCTTTGCTGTCAAGCTGGTCAGGCTGCCTGGAGAAGATGCTTATAGGTCCTTGGTTGGAGGGGAAAGGTGTGGCTGTCAGCTATGCAGACCAGGGCAGGAAAGAGGGCTGCGTGTCTCAGCATCTATGCCCACATTCACCTCATTGCCCTCTTTTCTCATAACTACCTCTGGTGTCCCTGGGTCCAGATTATCTTCTGTTCTGTATCCTCATCAGAGAAAAAAGAAAAGAAAAGCCTTCTAGTCTTCTGCTGAAACAGGGCAGGGTATTTGCCTGGCTACATGTCCCTTGCCTTCTCCAGTGGTGGCTTAGAAGTCAGCCCTCAATTTCTACCCATCTGCATGCCTTGTAAGCACCAAAATGTTGCATATGTTAGCCACTCCCCATCTTCTACTCTTTTTATAGGTTTGTGTCTTTTTTTAAGCCTAATGTAGCTTTGGAGGGGTTGAAGGTCACAGTACAATTAGATGTGTTCTGTCTGCCTCTGCTTCTTTGTCTATAACTTGAGAGAGGCCCAGAGAGTTGCTGAATAAGGATGGTGAGGTTGCAACATAATCAAATAGCAGAACCAGGACCTACACGTCCTGACCCCTTGTTCAGGGCAGCCTCTTTCAAAATAGACAAAATTACCAATAATTGATTCATCTGTAATGCAGATGTTCCTAGTTGGCTGTGAATGAGTTGGGGTTTTTTTAAGGCTATTTTGCAAAGAGTTCTTCATATTTTTGCTTTGATTAATATCTTATCACAAGACAGTGAATCGGGAAGCATCTAAGGTCGTTCCAGCAACCCTCCTGCTCCACCCACATGAGGGAAGGGCTAGTGGAAAATGTCAGGAAGACAGTAGTGTCTATACTAAGTTATGCTGCATTTTAACTTTGTACCTCTTCAACTTTCCGTGTAACTGGAGTTGCCCCACATCTCACTAACATGTGGGAACAGATAGAGTTACAATCAAATACCCAAATTTCACTGATGTGTGCCCCCTCTGCTGTGACAGATGCCAAGTACCCCATCAAGTAGCCTCCAAGTATACCTGTAAGTTTCCAGAGTCTCCTGGGTGCCCACCTTCAAGTCCAAGTCCAATCCCAATGACAGCCATCACTGCTACATCATCCTTCTGCAGGTACCACAGGCTCCCGCCAGGCACCTCCCATCCGTCTGCCTCCTGCTGGGCCTCTCACCCTCCACACTGGAGGCTCCAGGCCACGAGCTCTGTGGCACGTTTGGGGAGAGCACCCTTACATGTTAGGTGGTCCCCAAAGCAATAGTGCTTGGGCTTGATGTTTGATGACTTAGTAAAACAGCTCTTCCCAGTTTTTACTTAAACCTTTCTTACCTGCTTGCCTTCTCTCCCTCCCTCCCCTTACTTTGTCTCTCTCTCTGTATGTCTCTTGCCCTAGGAATCAAACTTGAGTCCTTGGGGTTAGCCTACTGTGAAGAACTAGCTGTACCCTCTGATCAGTTATGTCTGAGATCATTTGCTTTTGTAAACCTTCCTCAACCTTCAGCACATAAACTTGCACTGGGTCTGCCAACCAGCCTCCCAGGCAGATCTAAATCCTACAGATGGACATGGCTTTGTCTCAGGCTGGGATCCTTACACATCTATTCATAGTTTCTCACATACTTTAATTCATTATCCCCAAACACTTGGAGAGGGCCTTCTACTCACAAGACATTATACAAGATACTAGAGAAGATGAAAAAGATGGAAAATATTTGCTCTTGAGAAACTGTGATATTTGTATAAATAGATACAATAGAAGGCAAGAGGTATTCAGTTCAATGAAAGATCCTTACAGAGGGAGTTAGGAGAACAGAGCTGGGGGAGATGACTTGCCTGGGGCTGTGTGTGATGCCTGCAACAAAGGAAGAGCACGAAAGAACAAAGGCTACATATCCATAATCATACTGTCCATTTCTCGGGTAGAATAAGTTCCTCAAAAAAATGTTCCTTCACTGTCCAAATGCAACATGTGAGATGCTTATGCTTGGTTAAGCTAAGAAAGGAATCCCCCCCAAAAAAAGAGATGCTATTTTATTAAAAAGTTTCATTCCAGGAAGATGTATATTGACCACCTGCTCCAGCCATGTTTGTAACAATAATATCTAACAGGTCAAATGCAGTCAGATACCTTGAGCCCATTACCCAAGGCACTGAGAGATAGCGGAGTCCCCCAATTTGCTCTCGATCACCATTTGATCCCATGTGTTATTCTGTGGTTGAAACAGATTTAAAATCCATTTCCTTTCCTCAGTGACTTAGAAACAGTTCTTAATAAACAAGGGCTCCCATATAAGACCGCTCAGTGTGATCTCTGAAGAACTAGGGAACTGGATATTTTTGTTGAAGAACACACAGCTCTCAGATGTAACTGGAGCATGGCACCTCTTTGCCAAGACAGGAAGGCAGGTCACCTGAAAGCTGGCATCAGGTTGAAATAATATGTGAATTCTGGGGAATGGTGAGAGCCTCATATTTTTATGACACTTCCCTAATAATGTTTATAAAGGCTAAAAGAATTGCATATGTCAATATAGAAGATTATCTTTTGAAAACTGATGAGTTATGGCCACCATTAATTCATGCACAATTTTTACACTTTTTGATTATAATTCAAAAAACATGTATTGGATGCCTACTTTATACCATGTAGTCTGCCCAGCACTTTATAGATATTATTTTATTTAATGTACCTATCAAACATATAAAGCAGGTACTGGTAGAGTTGGTAAAGGGACTTATAAACATACATGACAGGAACATAGAAAAGTCAATTTTATCAAGGCCATTGTGTACTAAACTTAAAATGACTTGATCCATAAAATGAAGTTTTAGATACAAATGAAAATTTTTTTCCTCTAAAATCCATAATTCTTCAACCAGTATGAATATATTCTCAAATGCACCATTTGAAAGCATTTTTGGACCTCCTGAAATGTGACCTTAGTCATTTAGCAAGTAGCCCCACAACTGACAAAGAATATAAATTAAGTAGAAAATAGTCTAGGCAGTGGAATTGCATGATGTGATTTAGGTATAAATCAGTGTGTCTTACATATTTGTATGTTGCTAGAGAATGCTTAGGAAGTCTTTTGAAATCTCATCACTTTGCACTGAGAAGTAGAAGTGAGCCTGATATTAGTTAGAATGCTTTCAGCTCAAGTAACAGAAAACCCACTGGTAAACACAGCTTAAACTAGAACTTTCCAACCTGTATGGAGAGGCCCACTGGTAAGCCACGGAAAAATATGCAGAAATATTTATCCCCTCAGTCTCCAGGGTACTGAGGGGGTTGTAGGATAGCTGAAGCCACCAGGGTTAGTCACCTCAGGTACCAGATGTCTCCTACCTATTCCCAGAGGGCAGTACAAATATCATCATGTCCTATGAATGTTGTAACACTAAAAAAGGTTGGGCAGCACCGGCTTAAAATATAATGAAGATATATGTCATGTTTCTGCTCTGCCATCCTCTACCTTTTTTTTTTTTTTGCTTCTCTTATTTGTTGCTGCATGGTCACAAAGTAGCTGCCACAACCTCAGACATTATGTCTTCATTCCAAGGATTCATGCAAGAAGGAAATTAGAGAGAACAGAATGTTTCTCATTAAAATGCTCTATTATTTTATCTGTTGGGAAGGCAGTCTGGGCGGCAGCTCTCCCAGAGCATCCTCTAAATAGCTCATGGCCAGAAGTGGACCACATGACCACCTCTAGCTGGAAAGGATCCTACCTGCACTGAGACTACTGATCTGAACTCCAATTTCTGTTAGCAAAGGCGAGGAGCAATAGCAATTGTGTAGGCACCAAACACAGCCGGTAAGGAAAAGGCCACGATTTTTTTTTTAGACAGATTTTATGCTTCTTAAATAATTGTTTAGACTGTTTCAGGTAAAATACCACCCATAGGATCATTTACCGCTAAAATTAAAAGCCTTCTCTATGGAAATGGGTTTGAAATGGGGCATCCTACAGACAAGAGAAAGGACTGTGCAAATCTTAGTCAAAGAAGTTTGAGTTTTCTAGGTATTCATTTTTAGAGACAGCCAAGCATCATTCATGATTTTATAGCTTTGAGTTGTAGAACTAGGTACAGGTTTTCTTTGCCTTTTCTCTCCTGTTCTCTAGTTTACAATTTTTTTCATTATATGTTACATTTGTATGAAAAGGCATTGATATTTTTTATTATTTTTGAAATATGATGGACTCATTGGAATGTTGTGTGAGATGTTTCAAGAACTGACCACAGAGCTCATTTTGTTTCACTTCTTAAACATTAAAATGAAAGTTATTGTAATACAAATGCCTCACACCATAAAATTTAAAGAGTAAACTTTTCTTCTAACAGTAGTAACTTTGGATAATTGAAGATATTTTTTCTAATTTCCTCAGAATTGACAGACCAAAGTATTACTTTAATTTTCTTGCAAAGACTGTATCAGAGATTCATGGCACTGAGTGGAGAAACCAAACATAAACATTACCTTTTATTAATGGGTAGTATTTAGAAAGTTGGTTCAAAATACTTTCAATATTGACTTGAAAGAATAAAATAACACCGGCCACCAGTATCCTTTCTTGATAACTTGAAAAATCTTGGATTTGGAAAATAGAAATAATTCTGAACCAATTTTCAGTCTATAATAAGGAATAAACTCTCTCTTCTTTGTGAATTCATTTTCTGATTATGGAAATTATATAAGGACTTTATACTATAGGGAATTTGGAGAAGAATGCAGCTTTTCTTAATCCTACCACCTTGATAAAATTATTAATGCCTTTGTAAACCCCCTTCAAGCTCTTTTCAAATGTGTGTGGTTCATTATATGATTGTAATCATAGTGTAAATGTCACTTTATATGATACCTTATGTATTTCTATGGCAGTACATATTTACTTCATACTTCTCATGTTTTTCTAAAGTTTTATTTTGATCAAAGACACACTTTAGAGTCAGAATAGTTCTTCCAGGGCTATTATGAATACCTCTTAATCATTCCCCACCCACATCTCCTCCTCACCAAAGGCAATCACTTTAACCTTTTTTATTTGACTTTTTTGGCTATTTCTCTTGGTTTCTCTAAACAAAATGCTTATGTTGCTACATCATGGATTTTTTTTGTTCTGACTTTGGGTAGAATAATATAGCTTCCTTTATCACTTCTCCCTCCAAATTAACCCTTCTCCTCCCCTCTATCCTCCCACTAGAGTTGTGTCATAATTTTGGTTATGTCAAAATTTACCTGTATATTATTTCATAAACCTTATTCACAGCTATACTCTCTTGTAAACTTTCATTACTTGTATTTTTCCCCAGAATGAATAATCTTCTGTTGTTTTGTTGACTTAGTTGTCTGCATACTTCCTAATTGAATCTCCAGTTCTTCACCATGTCTAATCGGCTCAGATGCATCAGACATTGTGTCAGTGTCATCACTTGAAGGCTCCCCAGAGCATTCTGATCTGAACCAGGCTGCTCCCTGCACCTAGTGCACAGTTGTCATCCTGGCAACTTATTCACCTTTGCTCTGGGGATTCCCTTTGCCTCTGACGTTGGCTCCCCTGCTTCATCATTCTCATATCTTCCTCTTCTTGGTTTGTTCCCTTGTTCTCATGGAGTACATCCTTTAGTATCTTTTTGAAAAAAGGACTCACGAGAAGTAAATTTTTTGAGATCTTACATGTCTGAAAATGTCTTTGTGCTTCATTCACTCATAAGTAATAGTTGGGCAGGGTATATAATTTTATTCTGGAAATAGTTTTCCTGTAGATTTTTAAAGGCATTATGCCATTGTCTTCAGGCTCCCCAGATTGCTGTTGAGAAGTCCAAAGTCATTCTGTTTACCAATCCTTTTTGTTTCCCCTCTCTGAAAGTTTAAAGATTCTTCTTGTTTTCCTGATAAAGTGCACTGGAGCAGGTCTTATTTTCTTCCATTGTAAAATGTACTCAATGGGTCTTTTCAGTCTGTACACTCATGTCCTTCAGTTCTAGGAAATTTTCTTTCTTTTTTCTTCATGTTTGTTTTTTGTTTTTAGATCTAGGGCATTTTTTTTTTTGATGATTTCCTACCTCCATTTTCTCTCTTCTCTCTTATCTCTGTTTCTCCTCCCTCCAAATTAACCCTTGAAAATTAGAACTGCTGGGCCAGCCTTCCATGTTTCTCTTCTTTTTTCTGTCTCCGATCTCTTTGTCTTTTTACCCTATTTTTGTGTGTATGTGAGATTTCCTCATATTTTCATATGACCTTGTTATTGAATCATTTCTATTTTTCTCAAGACCCCTTATCTTTTATTTCTTTATTAGGATAATATTCTTTTATTTCATCATTACATTAACTTATCTGAAGACATAAATGATAGTTGGGATGTGGGCACCTTGGCATTTTCTTCTCCCTGAATAATCTTAATTTCCCTCCAATTAGTTTTTTTCTATATTTTCCATCTCTTTCTCTTACAATAGTGACTTTTCTCAGATTTCTGGTAATCCTTGGCTGGCTGTTCATACTTAAAATTGAGCCATTACAAACCTATAGAGACAGAAAGTGGACTAATAGTTACATGGATAAAGGGAGGTGGGGGAAATTGAGAGTGATTGCTCATGACTACAGTTTTCTTTTTGGGGTGACAAAAATGTTCTAAAATCAGTTAAGGTGCAAGTTGTACAATTCTGAGTAAAGTACAAAACCATTGGGTTGTACACTTTAAATGTTTGGTGTGTATGCTTAATATCAATAAAACCATTTCAGACAAAAAATGGGACCCAAACAAGATGAGTAAAAAAGGCACACAGTGAGTGGCTGAGGCTTGGTGTCCATGAGTTTCACTGATCTGGCTGAGGCTGTTTAGTTTGGGGAGCCTCTGTATTAGTGTATTTGTCTTTCTTCTTGGGTTGATTAGATTCCCTAGGTAAGACTCCACCAATCTTCCCAGCCTGGAGGATAAAGGTTGGCCGCTAGCATTCCGGGAGCTGCGTGAGGGAAGAAGGCTGTCTCTGAATCCAGTAGGCTGGCACCGCCTAATCTCCTTTTCAGCATAGTCCAGAGCCCTCCACTGTGCCTGGTGGCACCCAATCCAGATAACCTCTGCTCTACCCACCAAAGAGAATAAATCTCCTTTTTTTTCTTTTTTTCTTTTTTACTTTTGGCCAAGATGGAAAAAGGGGGTCAGGGAGATGATTTGCCAGCTTCTTAATGAGAGTTGCAAGCAAATATAGTTAACTTAGCTCTTCCACTCTCACATACATACTTCTAATTGGAGGGAAATTGATTATCTGATTCTTGAGGTTTTTGAGGATTCTGTTCAGAGATACCTGATTATCTGATTCTTGAACTTTTCCCTCTGATTCTTGAGCTTTTTGAGAGTTCTATGGATCAGATTTGGTTCTCTGCTCTTTCCTTAGTTTTATGAGTTTTAGGGTAGGAAGAATGTCTTCACACCATCTTTACCTGAACACAAATACATGTTTTTGTTTCTCCAATTTTCAGGACCATAGTAATATATATTACTGAGATTACTTTTCATTTACAATTCTGATTTGGCAAAAAAAAATAAAACAGAATAAACATCACTTCTAGACAAAAATACTCTTCTTTTATGCAGAATCCAGAAATTTGAGGATATTTCTCAGCTACCAAAGGAGAATATATTATTGGTCATATGCAAATTAAAAAATCAGTCCTCTCTGAGTCCAGGGAACCTGTTAAGTGCTTTCAAGATCACAAGGCTTATGATAAACTGATTTAAGAAAAGTAGATGAAGTAAGCTTCTGCTTAAGTCACGAAGCATTCCTTTACCTTGGCAAGTGATTCAAGTTCTGACTGCCTCATAAAGAGTGGATAGTCTTTATTGTTAATTGTCCATAGATAAAATTCGATCTTTAATACTAGCTGCCAGTACTCTTCTCATGTGGTTCTTTGATTTGAAGGAACTCATTCACCCCATCCAGACTGAATCTGGAGCTCAGGGTATTAAAATGAAGGAAAGGACAGTGGCCAAGCTTACTATCCTCTGTAATACTTGACCTTGGGGCCAGGGACTGACCTTATTCCTCTTTGCATTTCTGGTGCCTAGAATCGCATCTACTATCCCGTCAGCATTTCTTAAATGCTTATTGTGTGACTAAGGAGAGAAACATTCATAGTCAATAGTGCAATTGTGTCATATATTTTGACAACTTCAAGAAAATTCTAACTTTTCTCTACCTCCAGCTAAACACTTCAGTATGAAACAACCTTGGGCCAAATTCTGCTTGTTAATAACCATGACCTCTAACATTACCACACTCTCTAAAACTTAGATGATTCTGTTTCTCAACCTTAAGTGCCACCCATCTTTTAAAAAAAGAACCTTTATCTCACTTCATTGACAATAAAACTTACATTTGATTTAGATCATTATGCAATAATCACTTTATCTTTCCAAAGCATCATAGCCATTCAGGGCTGGCAGCATAGTTTGCGGCACCCTCTACAAAATAAAAATGAGCGTCCCTTTGTTTAAAAATTATTAATGATTTCAAGATAGCAACAGAAGAGCATTAAACTAGGCAAGGGGCCCATCTTAGGGTCACAGGCCCATGAAGCCAGCTGTGCCACCTCTGGAAGGAAGACACTTTTGAAGTTTCTTCCAATACTGTACTTTGGTTCAGCTCTTACAGGGCCTGACAGTTCCACTGCTCAGGAAGTGCTACTGAGAGCAGCTGGGGACATACA
Source organism: Smutsia gigantea (assembly GCA_032199065.1). Classification (NCBI taxonomy): domain Eukaryota; kingdom Metazoa; phylum Chordata; class Mammalia; order Pholidota; family Manidae; genus Smutsia; species Smutsia gigantea. Next base: position 153,148 of record JAVSCE010018617.1, on the reverse strand, counting down.
TTATTACAGTCTTCACCTAACACTCTGCATTTCAGGTCCATCCTGGAGTTAAATCACACAGCTATTACACTTCAGACAATGGTTCCTTAGACTGCAGATTCCCCCCCGGGGGACATTCGGTATTTGGTGGTGATCATTTTCAGCTGTTTTCTTCCTGCTGTGACAGTAGCTTTCAATGGGACAAATTCTTCAAGCCAAATTAAATTAAAACTCGAGATCAGATCCCCAAGGGAAAAAGAACTTGAGTCAAAATATGTCTCCTATTTCTCAGCTCCTGGCAGTTGGTAGAGATACTTTTTTGCCCCGTCTCACTTGTTTTTCAGCTCAGGGCATCTGCACACCTGCTTTTCTTATCAGAAGGAAATGAAATCAGTAGCATTTTTCTTCCCCAGTGGCGGTCTTTAAACTTCCTTCTCTTTTGCCAGTAAGTCATCATTCTTCTTGGAGACTGCTTTTATATTCAGGCATGTCCGAGATCTCCTTGACTTGTTTGTTTTGAACTGTGAATCTGATAGACACTTAGAAACGTAGGTGGTTCCACCTTCTCACATACAGGCACTTCAAAACACAGGGGACTGAAATGTCTCTTAAGGGTTTACCAAAGGATAGTTATGATGCCATTAAGAGAAGGAAAGGCCCCAAGGGAAGGAAAGAACTGTGTATCAATGCATTGAACTTCACATAAATCAGCATCTCAGCTCTGGGGTTGCCTTGCTGGGAAGGGCGCTCCCCTGGATCTCCCACCCAGAATAAGCAGTTGCTGACCCACGGCTAGCCTGACTCCTCGTGCAGTCCAGGAAGCGCAAGGGGCTGGCCCATAGAAGCAGGCTGGGAGCTCTCCTTCCCAAGGGGGAGAGTCACCACCCATGCCTGAAGTCACAAAGAGGTGATTGTGTCACAGAAGGAAGAGTTTCACAGTGTGGTTAAAGAAGAAATAGGCCACCTCTGAAAATGCTAAGCCTCTCACCGGAGCTGAATCACCATCTGGGAGAAATTCTCTAGAAGGGAGACAAACGTCCCGTGGCCTTTTTAACTAGAATGCTTTCCAGTTTCCTTGTAATCCTACAGTTCTGGGTTTCTCTAAGGTGACTCCCAAGGGCAGAGTGCTCGATCACAGCAAATGCAGAGCCTCATGGGAGGAGAAAGAAGTCTGTTGCGCATACATAACCCCTCTTCCCTTCCTTAACAACCGAGCAAAACCAAACCAGCAAGTGGGTGGCCTTAAATAGACCTGAGGCTCACACTGCCCACACTGGGCACAGCAGCCTCCCCCTCAGAAACTGTGCCATTATGTAGCTGTGATTTGCAGCCTGGATGGGTAAGCCAGCATAGAGGCTTTTGATTTAGAATGCCACTGTGCCACTCACCAGCTATATGACTTCACCTCCCGGGCCTCGGTCTCCTCACCTGTTACTATGATAGCTGCCTCACTAGATCATTGTGAAGAAAAGACGGGAAAATGTATATGACTATCCAGTACAGTGCCTAGAAGGTAACATATACACAAATATCCATTTTTTAGTAAGTTAGCCCTTCAAACATTATTGTAGACATACTGTGTGCTGGGCACAGTGCCCAACTAATAGCATCAGAGGACACCTAGAACTCTCCTGGGATGAATAATTCCATAGTCTGTCTGTATTACCCTTGGATCTCCAGCCTGGAAGTTGGCTGCAGCCGGTAGACTGGTTCCAACCACTGCCTGTGAGCTGAGATTTAACTTGAAAGTAGAAGGTGAAGCCCACGGGGGAGAGGGTATCCCTGCCAAGGCTCATGCTCTAGCAGAGTTTGCCTGACCAGTACCACCTCTGTTGAACAGCCTAGTTCTGAAGACCTAGCCTTTCAGCCTGAACTCTTCTAATCACAGGCTAGGAAGGGCTTAAGGAACCTAAACCAGTTCTAAACCCCTGGCACATAGGAAGCATACAAAGTTTATCCAGTAAATGAATGACAAAGTAAATGAGGTCAGTCGTAAACCTTTGAATTAACTGTAAAATGATACCAGAGCTCTGTATTTACTAAGGATTAGAAGATTAAACTTAGTCCCTCAGTGGTTCTGTACTTCAGCCATCCAAAAATGGGGATATCTCTCCTCTGTTAAAAAGAAAAAGTGATTGGTATTCAAAAGCAAAACAGTGGGGACATGTGAAGAGGATACAGGAGCCGACTGGGAGAGCTCTCAGTGGTTGAAAGCTAGAACAATTTGAGCAATAAAATAGCACAGTATTTAATTATAACCCAAAGAATAAATATATGCATCTATACTGACATTAATGTATGATTGAATAAATAAATAAATGGGAAAGAGGAGATAAATTGCCCATTCAAAAGATTTCCAAATAAATGTATGTCTCTCCTCTGCTCTCAAAGAGGTAGAGCGTAGTTCCCTATCCCATAAGTCTGGGCTACACTTAGTGGCGTGCTTTCAAAGAACACAGTAAGGAAAGAGAGGCAGGGGTGACTTCACAGTTAGCTAATAAACACTCCCTTGGCCAGGTAATCATCACTGAGGAGTCATATTAATAATACACACCCTTGATATGATGTAATGAGAATGGTGCCTTACCTCTGTATCTTCCTTCCAAAAGACCTATGAATACTGTCTAACCATGAGAAAAACATCAGCCAAATCCAATAATGAGCCACAGTCTGCAGAATACCTAAGAAGTACTCCTCAAAACTGTCCGTCTTCAAAAACAAGGGAAGTCTCAGAACCCGCTGCAGGCTGTAGAAAGCCAAGGAGATATGGTGACTAAAAGTAATAGGACGTCCTGATGGGGCTCTGAAACAGAAGAAGAACATGAGAGAAAACTCACAAAATCCAAATGTAGGATGGAGTTTAGTTTAAAAGAAGAGTAGTTGGTTCTTCTCCCCTCAGACTGACGTCATCGAAACCTACACTGCAGTCACGTGTTACCGTAGCATTTCACTATAATGTCGGGGATCGTGTTTTAAAACTACTTCTTGAGGCCTTACTTGAAGTATACTCAGTATGCTGGTTGTACAAAGGAGGACAACTTTGTATTCTGTCAAGTGGTATGGGTCTTTTTGCAGCTAGGCTTAACTGTGATGAATGCATTAAACAGATTATATTTTAACCCACCATGGACTCTCCATCCATATGAGGTTGGATATGGATAATTTATGGCTTTCTGGCTCAAATTTCTCAGTTTCCACAATTTGGCATTGGATCAAAGAACTTTTTCATGCATGTGCACTAAGGGTAAAGAAAAGTTTCTTGCTTATATTTAGCTGTCCATACTGGACATACAGACAACTATAATTTCTTTATGTCCCAAATATAGAAAGCTAGGTTGTGTATCTCCCGAGGGAAAGGTACATGTTGTCAGACTTTGTCCCAAACAATGCAGGCTTATGAAACTTACTCCAAAATGGACTTGACTTGGCAACACTTATCATCAGTGCCCTAATGCTCGTTGTACTTCAGCTCCAGCTTTTCCACCCTCAAGGAGATGCAAGTCAAAGCAAGAAGGCATATGATTTCTCTGAAATTGGTTCTGGGCACACTGTTGATTTTTATATCTTAATACCTTTCCTCAGAAATAGTCAGCCTTCTCTTCCTGAGAAAATGCTAACATCTCCTATGAACTCCTGTGCGTTTTGCATTGGTTTTGCATTTAAATTGTCTGCAGATAAACATGAAAGTTGGTCTGAATTCGGGGTGAATCAAGTGCAGTGTAGAAATAACCTACTTTCTGACATATTATAGGTGGCCTGTTTCACGGGGTCCTGTAGTCCACTTCATAAATTATCTCTTTGATAATTGAGATTATGTAGTTCTTTGATGCTCCCATTAAGTTTCCTATCCGCATCCTTCTTTTGAATGAGAGTAGTGGATGAAATGTATTGCTTTAAAATGGAGCTGTAACTCTATGAGGCTGTGTCCTCAAATATTATGACACATTAAAAAATCTGTGGAAATAATAGGTATCAGGGTTCTTTGCTTATAAGCAAGAGAAACTGGCATTGCAAAGGAAACCACTGGGAAAATAGCAACTAGTTCACGTACTCTTAAAGAAAAGCCTAAACTATCAAGCTAAGGGAGGAATATGGAGCCCAGTGGCTCAGAGGATTCATTCTTCCATCAAGCAGTATTTACTGAGCCTCTACCATGTCCCAGGCACTGTGCCAAAGGGTGAGACATGGCAGCATGTCCTTGCTTTCATTGAGTTTGCTTCCCGAGGATCTCAGGCTCATGGGCAGCTTCCCTCGGCTGTTGCTGATGTTATTACTGAGCTCCTGTGCCTTTCACCCAACATTCATCATCTGCTCAGCATTCCTGGCCCTCAGAGTCTGATGAGGATAGGTTGGGTCAAAGGCTCACCCTCATGGGGTGAGGGGCTGTGCACAACAGGACCACGTGGAATGGGGGACACCTAGCTCCCGACAGGCTGAGTGGGCTGCTCTTACCAACAGAGGGAAGGAGAGTGGGGTGGTGGGCAAAAAGAGAAGTCTTCTGAATTTAATATTAATAGTATGAAGAAAGAAATGAGAAGACTCAGATCTGGCTTAGCATTCTGGCTAAAGCCACTTAAATATAAATAAGTGTAACCTTAGATGTGTTCCCATAACCTCTCAAAAAGTCCCTTTCCTCATGTTCGAAAAGTGGGAATAATCCTATCTCACTGAATTTTTGTCGTTATCCTCAGAAGCCCTCTCAATGACCTTTGCAATCACTACTCCCTTCCTCCTTCCACAGTGTCACCACCATCCTGACTTCTAACACTGTATATTGGTTTTGCCTGGTTTTAAACATTTTGTAAATTAGAATCATGTGGGGTGTATTCTTTTCTCTCTAACTTCTTTGCTCAATATTATGTCTGTATGTTTCATCCATGCTGCTTGTTGTGGCTTTGTTTATTCTCATTGCTGAATAGTAACCATTGTATGAGCACACCAATTATTTGCTCATCCATTCTATTGATGGACATTTGGGTTGTTTCTGGTTTAGAGCCATGACATAATGATTCTAAGGACATTCTCATACATGACTTTGAGTGACATATAACTGACTTCTGTAGGGTATATACCTCAGACTTGACTTGCTGGGTCAGAAGTACCATGAGCTCATACAGTTCCCCAATTAACACTGCCCCCAGGACTGTATGAATTCTGATTGCATCATATCCTTGCCAACGCTTGACATCATCATAGAATTGTTTTGATGTTGAAATCTGGATCACCTTGAGTAAACTAGTTCAGCACTTGTTCTGATAATGCTTAATAAAAGTTAGTTGTGGTCTTTTTTGTTCGTTTGTTTTTTACTTATTATCCATTTATTATAAAGAATACAATTCAGAAAAGGCCAGATGGAGGATCTGCATAGGACCTGGTGTGAAGGGGTGTGGAGCCTCCATACCCACTCCAGGTACCTCACCCTCACAGACCCAAAGCTCTACCAACCTCTTCAGTTAGGGTTTTTTTTTCTTTTGCTATCATTAATATACAATTACATGAGCAACGTGGTTACTAGATTCCCCCATTATCAAGTCCCCACAACATATCCCATTACAGTCACTGTCCATCAGCATAGTGAGATGCTATAGAGTCACTACTTGTCTTCTCTGAGTTGTACTGCCTTCCCCGTGCCCCCCTACATTAGGTGTACTAACCGTAATACCCCCTTTTCCCTTCTCCCTCCCTTCCCACCCACCCTCCCCAGTCCCTTTCCCTTTGTGAACTGTTGGTTCATTCTTGGGTTCTGTGAGGCTGCTGCTGTTTTGTTCCTTCAGTTTTTGCTTTGTTCTTATGCTCCACAGATGAGTGAAATCATTTGGTACTTGTCTTTCTCCGCCTGGCTTATTTCACTGACCATAATACCCTCTAGCTCCATCCATGTTTTTGCAAATGGTAGGATTTGTTTTCTTCTTATGGCTGCATAATATTCCATTGTGTATATGTACCACATCTTCTTTATCCATTCATCTACTGATGGACACTTAGGTTGCTTCCATTTCTTGGCTATTGTAAATAGTGCTGCGATAAACATAGGGGTGCAGATGTCTTTTTCAAACTGAGCACCTGCATTCTTAGGGTAAATTCCCAGGAGTGGAATTCCTGGGTCAAATGGTATTCCTATTTTTAGTTTTTTGAGGAACCTCCATACTGCTTTCCACAATGGTTGAACGAGTTTACATTCCCACTGGCAGTGTAGGAGGGTTCCCCTTTCTCTGCATCCTCATCCGCATTTGTTGTTCCTATTCTTTTCTATGTTGGCCATCCTAACTGGTCTGAGGTGGTATCTCATTGCGGTTTTAATTTGCATTTCCCTGATAATTAGTGATGTGGAGCACCTTTTCATGTGCCTGTTGGCCATTCGAATTTCTTCTTTGGAGTATTGTCTGTTCATATCCTCTGCCCATTTTTTTAATAGGGTTATTTGCTTTTTGGGTGTTGAGGTATGTGAGGTATTTATATATTTTGGATGTTAACCCCTCATCAGCTATGTTGCTTACAAATATATTCTCCATACTCTAGGATGCCATTTTGTTCTGTTGATGATGTCCTTTGTGGTACAGAAGCTTTTCAGCATGATGTAGTCCCATTTGTTCATTTTTTATTTTGTTTCCCTTGCCCGAGAAGATGCATTCAGGAAAAAGTTGCTCATGTTTATATTCAAGAGATTTTTGCCTATGTTTTCTTCTAAGAGTTTTATGGTTTCATGACTTACATTCAGGTCTTTAATCCATTTTGAGTTTACTTTTGTGTATGGGGTTAGACAGTAATCCAGTTTCATTCTCTTACATGTAGCTGTACTGTTTTGCCAACACCAGCTGTTGAAGAGGCTGTCATTTCCCCATTGTATATCCATGGCTCCTTTATCATATATTAGTTGACCATATATACTTGGGTTTATATCTGGACTCTCTAGTCGGTTCAATTGGTCTATTGGTCTGTTCTTGTGCCAGTACCAAATTGTCTTGAATACTATGGCTTTGTAGTAGAGCTTGAAGTCAGGGAGCGTAATCCCCCCTGCTTTATTCTTCCTCCTCAGGATTGCTTTGGCTATTCGGGGTCTTTTGTGATTCCATATGAATTTTAGAACTATTTGCTCTAGTCCTTGAAGAATGCTGTTGGTGTTTTGATAGGGATTGCATTGAATCTGTAGATTGCTTTAGGCAGGATGGACATTTTGACAATATTAATTCTTCCTACCCATGAGCACAGATTGTGTTTCCATTTATTGGTATCTTCTTTACTTTATCTCATGAGTGTCTTGTAGTTTTCAGAGTATAGGTCTTTCACTTCCTTGATTAGGTTTATTCCTAGGTATTGTATTCTTTTTGATGCAGTTGTGAATGGAATTGTTTTCCTGATTTCTCTGTCTGCTAGTTCATCATTAATGTATAGGAATGCAACAGATTTCTGTGTATTAATTTTGTATCCCACAACTTTGCTAAATTCAGGTATTAGATCTAGTCGTTTTGGAGGGGATTCTTTAGGGATTTTTATGTACAATATCACATCATCTGCAAACAGGGACACTTTAACTTCTTCCTTGCCAATCTGGATGCCTTTTATTTCTTTTTGTTGTCTGATTGCCATGGCTAGGATCTCCAGAATTAAACTGAATAAAAGTGGGGAGAGTGGGCATCCTTGTCTTGTTCCCGATCGTAAAGGAAAAGCTTTCAGCCTCTCACTATTAAGTATAATGTTGGCTGTGGGTTTGTCATATATGGCCTTTATTATGTTGAGGTACTTGCCCTCTATACTCATTTTGTTGAGAGTTTTTATTATGAATGGATGTTGAATTTTGTTGAATCCTTTTAAAGCATCTATGGAGATGGTTCATGTGGTTTATGTCCTTCTTTTGTTGATGTGGTAGATGATATGGATGGATTTTTGGATGTTGTACTATCCTTGCATCCCTGGGATGAAACCCACTTGATCATGATAGATGATCTTTTTGATGTATTTTTGAATTCGGTTTGTTATTATTTTGTTGAGTATTTTTGCATCTATGTTCATCAGGGATATGGTCTTTAATTTTCCTTTTTTGTGGTGTCTTTGCCTGGTTTGGGTATTAGAGTGATGCTGGCCTCATAGAATGAGTTTGGGAGTATTCCCTCCTCTTGCACTTTTTGGAAAACTTTAAGGAGAATGGGTATTATTCTTCAGTAAATGTTTGATAAAATTTATCAGTGAAACCACCTGGTCCAGGAGTTTGTTCTTAGGTAGTCTTTTGATTACCAGTTCAATTTCCTTGCTAGTAATTGGTCTATTCTGATTTTCTGTTTCTTCCTGCATCAGCCTTGAAAGGTGGTATTTTTCTAGAAAGTTGTCCATTTCTTCTCAGTTATCCAGTTTGGTAGCATATAATTTTTCATAGTATTCTCTAATAATTCTTTGTATTTCTGTGGTGTCCATAGTGATTTTCCCTTTCTCATTTCAGGTTTATGTGTATAGGCTCTCCTTTATTCTTGATAGGTCTGGCTAGGGGTTTATCTATTTTGTTTATTTTCTCAAAGAACCAGCTCTTGCTTTCATTGATTCGTCCTATTGTTTATTTCTTGATTTTATTTATTTCTGCTCTAATCTTATTATGTCCCTCCTTCTACTGACTTTGGGCCTCATTTGTTCTTCTTTTTCTAGTTTCCTTAATTGTGTGTTTAGACTGTTCATTTGGGATTGTTCTTCTTTCCTGAGGTAGGCCTATATTGCAGTATATTTCCCTCTTAGCACAGCATTCACTGCATCCCACAGATTTTGCTGTATTGAATTATTCTTGTCATTTGTCTCCATATCTTGCTTGATCTCTGTTTTTATTTGGTCATTGATCCATTGATTATTTAGGAGCATGTTGCTAAGCCTCCATGTGTTTGTGGGCTTTTTCGTTTTCTTTGTGTAATTTATTTCTGTTTCATACCTTTGTGATCTGAGAAGCTGATTGGTACAATTTCAATCTTTTTGAATTTCCTGAGGCTCTTTTTGTGGCCTAGTATATGATCTATTCTTGAAAATGTTCCATGTGCACTTGAGAAGAATGTGTATCCTGTTGGATTTGGAAGGCGTGTTCTGTAGATGTTCGTTAGGTCCATCTGTTCTAATATGTTGTTCAGTGCCTCTGTCTGCTTACTTATTTTCTGTGTGGTTGATCTGTCCTTTGGAGTGAGTGGTGTGTTGAAGTCTCCCAAAATGAGTGCATTGCATTCTATTTCCCCCTTTAATTCTGTTAGTATTTGTTTCACATAAGTAGCTGATCCAGTGTTGGGTGCATAGATATTTATAATAGTTATATCCTCTTGTTAGACTGACCCCTTCATCATTATGTAGTGTCCTTCTTTGTCTCTTGTGACTTTCTTTGTTTTGAGGTCTATTTTGTCTGACACAAGTACTGCAACTCCTGCTTTGTTCTCTCTATTAGGTGCATGAAATATCTTTTTCCATCCCTTTACTTTCAGGGTGTATATGTCTTTAGGTTTGAAGTGAGTCTCTTGTAGGCAGCATATTGATGGGTCTTGTTTTTTTATCCCTTCAGTAACTCTATGTCTTTTGATTGGTGCATTCAGACCATTTACATTTAGGGTTATTATCGATAGGTATGTACTTATTGCCATTGCAGGCTTTAGATTCATTGTTACCAAAGGTTCAAGGTTAACTTCCCTTACTATCTAAGAGTCTAATTTAACTCACTTAGTATACTATTACAAACACAACCTGAAGGTTCTTTTTTTTCTTCCTCCTCCATTCTTTATATATTAGGTATCATATTCTGTACTCTTTCTCTATCCCTTGATTGACTGGGGGTAGTTGATTTGATTTTGCCTCTGCTTAGTAATTAATTGTTCTACTTTGCTGTGGTTTTATTTCCCCAGGTGATAGCTATTTAGCCTTAGGAATACTTCCATCTATAGCAGTCCCTCCAAAATGGACTGTAGAGGTGGTTTGTGGCAGGTTAATTCTCTTAGCTTTTGCTTATCTGAAAATTGTTTAATCCCTCCTTCAACTTTAAATGATTATCTTGCCAGGTAGAGTATTCTTGGTTCGAGGGCCTTCTGTTTCATTGCATTAAATATATCATGCCACTCCCTTCTGGCCTGTGAGGTTTCTGTTAAGAAATCTGATTATAGCCTGATGGGTTTTCCTTTGTATGTGTTCTTTATTGTCTCTAGCTGCTTTTAAAAGTCTGTCCTTTTTTTGATCTTTGCCATTTTAATTATTATATGTCTGGTGTTGTCTTCCTTGGGTCCCTTGTGTTGGGAGATCTGTGCACCTCCATGGCCTGAGAGACTATCTCCCTCCCCAGATTGGGGAAGTTTTCAGAAATTATCTCCTAATGACACTTTCTATCCCTTTTTCTGTCTCTTCTTCTTCTGGTACTCCTATAATGTGAATATTGTTCCGTTTCAATTGGTCACACAATTCTCTCAATATTCTTTCATTCTTAGAGATTCTTTTTTCTCTCTGTGCCTCAGCTTCTTTGTATTCCTCTTCTCTAATTTCTATTCCATTTACTGTCTCTTCTACTACATCTAATCTACTTTTAAATCCCTCTGTTGTATGTTGCATTTCAGATAGGGAATTTAATGATTGAATCTCTGTCCTAAATTCATCCCTGAGTTCTTGAATAGTTTTCTGTACCTCCATGAGCATGTTTATGATTTTTATTTGGAACTCTCTTTCAGGAAGATCGGTGAGTTCAGTTTCATTTGGCCCTTTTTCTTGGGTTTGTGAGATTTTGGTTTGAACCAGGTTCCTTTGATTTTTAATATTTCTATGTTGCGCCCTGTAGTGTCTAGAAGCTTTTGTCTCTGGAGCTGCTCAGCCCCTGGAGTGAGGTTGGAGGGTCGCAGGGTAGTGGTACTGGTGCCTAGAGGGAGGAAAGAGCTGTTTCCTGCTTTCCGGCTGCAGTGCCTGTCTCCAGTGTCAGAGCCAGTGGGCTGAGCACACAGGTGTAAGCCTCCGTGCTTTGCATCTGTGGCTGTCATAGGTGCAGTCTCCCTCTGGCTGGCCTGACGCCAGCGCAGTGACTGCTGGTTTGGGAGCCGGTGCTCGAAGGCCAGAAGGAAGGCACAGCAGGCTGCATATCACAGTGGGGGACCTTAGAGTTGTTTAGCTAGTCATGGGGATGGAGTGCCTGAAGCTCCTGAAAGTTCCCAACCTGCTGAGCAGAACATGCCCATATACAACCTTCTCCACCTATCCCTTCTCCCGTGCAGCAAGCTCTGTGCAGTCTGCGCCCCTTGAGCAGCCCTCTCGCTGTTAGAAAGCCTCTCGGACCGCCTGCCTTTCCTTTGTCCCAGAGCAGCTGGATGTGGATCCCTGTCCTCCACAAACGGCTGGAATCTCGGTTTCTCAAGTATTCCGCCTGTCTTAGCTTTCCAACCCCACTGATTAGAGCACCGTGCAATGTAGGTTTGTGCTCCAAAGCAGATCTCCAGGGCTGGGTGTTCATCTGTCCTAGGCGTCCACCCCCTCCCCGCTCCGTTTCCTCCCACCGGTGAGCTGGGGTGGGGGAAGGGCTTGGGTCCCACCGGATCAAGGCTTTAGTACATCACCCTGTTTCGTGAGTTCTGCTGTGTTTGTTCTCCAGGTGTATGCAGTCTCGTGCAGCCTTGTTTCCTGTTGCTCTTTTAGGATTAGTTGTATTAACTATATTTTCATATTATATGTTGTTTTGGGAGGAGTTCTCTGTCTCACCTCTCATGCCACCATCTTAAATCTCCCAAATCAAGTTAGTTGTGTTTTCATACAGTCATGCAATATACAGAGCATTTACAGGTATTTTCCAACAAATGATATTTCAGTGTATCTTCTGGTATTGTTTTAAATCATAACATGGAAATCATTACTGGGTTGGACTATTTGTTGGACAATCCTTACTGGGATGGATCCTTTTTCATACATGTTGACAGTAAAGCTTCACATGGCAAGGTCTTAACATCAGCCACTTCAAAATGGGCATCCCATACCAGATACCATCTGTGTCTGAGAGATGGTAGTGGTGAAATCCCCAGGCACTGAATTACTCCAAGCTATTCCCTGCTCTCTTCCCCATTGAAAACTAAGACAGACATCAATCAGTCTTACCTAGGTCATGCTGGGGGTTTTATTTGTAGGGGCAGGTGGTACTTACTATCTGCCTTACTATGCACTTAGTATCCTGCCAAACCTAGCTCTTTGGGCGCAGTACTTAGGTTCTCAGGACCTCATCTGCTTCCTATATGAAACTGTGTTGATGTTATCTACCTCAGTGAGTTGCTGAAATTGTAAATGAGAATATATATATAAGTGCCAGGCTCAGTGCTTCAGTAAGGGGCCTCTGTTACTATTATTAGGAGTGGTAATCATTGTTGTTTGATCTTAGGCACAGTATGCTTAAAACTACAAAGTTTTTTAACTGAACAGTGTTTTTTAAGAAACCTGGGACTCAGCAATGGTTCTGTAATATCTTTCAATGTTGACAGATAGTAACCGCACTAGAGGGAGGGAGGATTTAATAATATGGGTAACTGTTGAACCACTGTGTTGTACATTTTAAACTAACATAAGATTATATATCAATGATACTTCAGTTAAAAGAAAAAGACCATGGACTCAGAAGTTTTAAACAGGAGTCAGCTGTTTATAAGAACTATCACCAGGCAGACAGCAGTACTCCCCAGCCCAGGCACTGGGACCACCACACCCATTTTTCCTAACACATCCACGTTACCAGATATCTTTTGCACCTGAGCATATCCTACACCTCCCATTCCAGCCCCTCCTGGGAATTGCTTTATGATCTACCGGAAAGAGAGCCTTGTTCTCCCAAGTAAACAAACTTCAGTACGGAAGACTGATAATACACTTTTGAAAGAAGGTCAAATATACATTTGATAACCAGAGGAATTACAGTGTTTGTTCAGAAGAACAAAGGGAAGTGTGATACTGAAAATCTGTAAGAGGGTCTTAATGGTTGTTCAAGGGAGTAACGTTGATATATTTGTTGAGTTTTTAATGCATTATGGGACACAATATTCTTTTGATTATAGAGATTAATATCTTTCTTCATTTTTAAAAAGCTGGCCATTATTTGGCCAACACCTCTACTTTAAAAATTAGGACGCTAAGGTGCATAGAGGTCACATTACTTTCTCAACATCACTCAGATAGGTTGTAGCCAAATCTGGGTCCTTCAACTCTGAATCCAGTGACTTTTCCATTGATTTTTTCTTAAATATTATAAGCTGTGATGATGTCTTTCTAAAATCATTGATTGGTGAAGTCTAAAATTATTTAAAGGAGCATTTGTTTTCCCTTAAATTGTTTTTCACTGAAACTCTGTGCCATCCAGAATTATAGCTAGGGTTAATTATAGGTTGTCAAGACCTGGCATTATGCCAAGTCTTTTAGTTATTCATTATGTACTTGTAACAGGACTGGCCTCAGCTTTGATGTTTACAGTGGGTATTTGGTTGTTCCTGGCAATTAGTAGGAAATTGTCCTACATAAGCAATATTGCATAGAGTGGATCGGGTGACATCATCTCTCCTGCAGTGTGAAGATAAGTGTTGGTAAGACAAAGCAGGTCATTCTTACCAAGACAGAACTTTTGTTCATCCAAACGTTGTGTATTTTATTCCCTTAATTTATATTATCTTCCATACAAGAAAATATAAACTCTTCCTTAGTTTTCACTTCTTAAACCTGAAAAAAAGTGGGCTCCAACACTTTAAAGACAAAATGTTGTTCCATTTCTGTTTTTAGTGTCTGTCAATTAAGAGAATACATATGCATGTATGAATTTGAGTGTCTCTTGCAATGATTCTGGAGTCCCACCAGGCTCTGTCATTCACTGACTAGTAACGTTTTGCCAGAAGCCATAGCGAGTCCGGAGTGTGCAAAAAATGGCGCCTAATGTTTTCCTTCCGGCTTTGTGAAGTAGTATGCTGGAGCCTGCTCCTTCTGACTTATGAAAGTCAACTGTCAAATTTTGTGAGCAGTTGTTAAATATAGCCATGATTAGAAATTAAATTACATAAACTTACAATAAAATGGATTACATTTTTTAGAGTAATGCTTAAAAGCCATCCCTTCCCAATCACTTTACTACTATTATTTGCTCTTGAGGTTATTTATATATGATAGCTGTATAGTGGAAATACTGTATAGTGGTGTGTCCTATGCATTTCTTTCCAACTCCTCACTCAGTGACACCATATGGGCATATAGAAGTAGAAGTATTCATTTCACAAGCAATTGTCAAGTGCTGTAAGTCAGGGCTAGATTTACTGTTTCATTGGATTGCCCATTTCTTTAAACTTTAAAATGTACTGTATCTATAGCCATTGCATTGCCAATAGTGCAAAAAATTGAGAAACTATTCTTCCAGTATTTGAGAACTATCTTCTCATTCCACAGAGGAGTCTCATTTCATTGACAAATGAGTAAAGTTCTGACAGAGGGCTTTATTTCATATTTGTCTTATTTATGTAAAGGAAAATATCAGCCATCATTGCATCAGAACTACACATACAGTGGAATCAGAGCTTGGCTCTGGATCGGAAAGTTCTACAAAACTCAGCAGAAGCATTCTGTGGCAATGAGCTATATGGAAGTTACAGGAAAGACTAGTGCATATCTTTTGTAAATTGTGTACTGCATGTTCTTTGTCAGTAAAATTTATAGTAAACTGGTATGCATGTAGTTTTTTCCCAAGAATGCTGGCTGTTAAACCTTTACCAGTATGCCACTGCTTTTTTGTGCCACTGAAGTCCGTACAATGTCTGTTTTATTATAATCCTCAGTAATAATATTACTAACAGCTAAAATGTATTAAACACAAGTGACAGACTTTATGAGGGACCTTACTGAATCCTCACAACTGCTCTTATATTGCCAGAGACAAGAAAACAGTGAGGAAGGTAAACACAGGTACCTTCAGCTTCCATGGAAAACAGGACGTTTAAGCAGGTCCCTTTCCGGGATCAAGGAGCACAGTAGATACTTGCATATAAGTTATTCACAGCAGCCTTGTAGTAAATAAGCAAAGAGATTTTTGTCACTATTATATGGATAAAGAACAATCTCTGAGAGATGGAGTCACTGCCCAAGTCCCAGCTAAGTAACACTGGTTAGAAGGGAAAGCGCAGGAGTGAAGTAAAGCTTTCAAGTGCCTCCTCCTAAATCACCTTAGCTTCATCTGGGGAAATGCTGTGGAGAACTCTACATGGCAACTACTTGGAGAGCTTTTTTATTAATAGCCAATGAGAAGTTTCATGTAAATGGGATTTAGACACACATATGAAAGACAGGCATTATCCAAAATGACTAGAGTGTGAATCAGACTCCCAAAATGCGTGATTTAGACTTCTTAGGAGTAGGTCGACTAGATGGGAAAGGGTGTAATTTCAGTGACAGATTTTAAGCATTAATATTTGTATTTACAGATTGCTAACCACATTAACACCTAACAAAAAATCAGGTATATATAAGAAGTGTAAAATAATAGGTAGTGTGTTTTGTAGTGTTTTACAAAGGGCCTAATCATTTATCAGTTGGCTTCTGTGTGCTTTCTGGAAGATAGAATTCATTGAGTGTGACTTGTAGTAAATAGCTACATATCTGATCCAAGCAAAGCCAATGATATTCAGAGCTCCTAAATTCCAGCCAGGTGCAGCCTACAGACTGGAATGCCAACCCTGCCAGGCACCCTCAACACCAGAGCAGAGCCAGCACTGAGCCTCAAAGGCACAGGCAGGACCTTCAGCAGTGACCAACACCCTCCTCATTTTTTGTTGGACTCCCCAAGATGGGCCATTCTGGTCACACCATTTCTGGGCCGCATGTCACTTTTTTCTTTTTGGTTTCTGATGTACAACACAGTAATTGAACAATTACATACATTACAAAATGCTCATCATGGTGTGTATTTACCATCTGACACCATATGAAATTATTACAATATTATTGACTCTATTCCCTATGCTGTATTCATCCCCTTGACTTAATTATTTTATAAACGGAAGTTTGTACCTCTTTATCCCAATTAGCA
This sequence comes from Smutsia gigantea, assembly GCA_032199065.1. Taxonomy (NCBI): domain Eukaryota; kingdom Metazoa; phylum Chordata; class Mammalia; order Pholidota; family Manidae; genus Smutsia; species Smutsia gigantea. Next base: position 137,151 of record JAVSCE010018617.1, on the reverse strand, counting down.
TAATACCCTCCAGGTCCATGCATGTTGTCCCAAATGGCAAAATGTTATTCTTTTTATGATTGGATAATTTTCCATTGTTTATGTACCATATCTTTACCTGCCCATCACTGGACACTTAGGTTGCTTCCATATCTTCGTTATTGTAAATAATACTGTTGTAAACATAAGGGTGCTTATATCTTATCTTTTCAAATTGGTGCTTTTGTTTTCTTCGGGGAAGTACCCAGAAGTGGAATACTGGGTTGAATAATATTTCTAGTCTTAATTTTTTGAGGAAACTCCATACTATTCTTCATACTGGTTGCACCAATTTACCTTGCCAACAATTATTTCTTGTCTTTTTTATATTAGTCATTCTGACTGGTATGAGGTGTTACCTCACTGTGGTTTTGACGTGCATTTCTGTGATGATTAGTGATGTTGAGTGTCTGGTGTTTGTTGGCCATCTGTATGTTGTCTTTGGAAAAATGTCTATTCACATCTTCTGCCTATTTTTAAATTGGATTTTTTTTTTTTGGTTTGAGTTGTATGAGTTCTTTACTTAATCCCTTATTTGATATATCATTTGCAAATATATTCTCCTATTCAGTAAGTTGCCTTTTCATTTTGTTGGTGATTTCTTTCACTATGCAGAAGCTTTTTACTTTGATGTATGTTAATTCTTTATGAGTTTTATGGTTTCAGGTCTTACATTTAGGTCTTTGATCCATTTTGAGTTTATTTTTATAGACAGTGTAAGACTGTGGTCCAGTTTCATTCTTTTGCATTTAGCTCTCCAGTTCTCCTAGCACCATTTATTGAAGAGACTTTTTCTCCAGTGTGTATTCTTGCCTACACTGTCATATATTAACTTACCATATAAACATGGATTTATTTCTGGGCTCTCAATTCTGGTCCATTGATCTATGTGTGTGTTTTGGTGCCAGTACCATACTGTTTTGATTACTATAACTTTGTGGTACAATTTGAAACCAGGGACATGATAACTGTACCATTATTCTTCTTTCTCAAGATTGCTTTGCCTATTCAGGATCTTTTGTAGTTACATGCAAATTTTAGAATTATCTGCTCTAGTTCTGTGAAAAATGCTACTGCTGTTTTGATACAGATTGCATCAAATCTGTACGTTACTTTGGATACAATGTACATTTTAACATTTTATTAATTCTTCTAATCCATGAACATGGACTATCTTTCCACTGAAGACAATTGAAGTTGTCTTCAATTTCTTTCATCAATGTCTTAAAGTTTTCAGAGAACCTGTCTTTCACCTCCTTGGTTACATTTATTTCTAGGTATTTTATTCTTGTTGATGCAATTGTAAATGGGATTTTCATTTCTTTTTCTGCTAGTTATTACAGATTTCTGTATATTGATTTCTGTGTATTAATTTTGTATCCTGCAACCTTACTCAATTTGTGTATTCTAATAGTCTTTTGGTGGAGTTTTTAGAGTTTTCTATATACATAGTGTCATTTCATCCACAAATATTGACAATTTTACTTCTTCCTTACCAACTTGGATGCCTTTTCTTTCTTTTTTCTGTCTGATGGCTGTAGTTAGGACTTCTGGTACTATGCTGTGTGACAGTGGTGACAGTGGGCATCCTTGTCTTGTTCTTGATCTTAGAGGAAAAACTTTTAGCTCTTAACCATTAAATATGATAGTTGTGAGTTTGTCATATATGGCCTTTATTATGTTGAGGTATGTTCACTCTATACCCAGTTTGCTGAGTTTTTATCATGAATGTATATTGAGGTTTGTCGTGTGCTTTTTCTGCATCTATTGAGATAACCATATGGTTTTTCTCCTTCCTTTTCTTAATGTGCTGAGTCACATTAATTTGTGGATATTGAACCATCCTTGCATCCTTGGAATAAATCTCACTTGGTGGTGGTGAATGATCCTTTTAATGTATTTTTTAATTCAGTTTACTAATATTTTGTTGAGGATTTTTGCATCTGTGTTCATCAGGGATATTGGTCTGTACTTTTCTTTTTTTGCAGTAGTTTTGGTGTCAGGGTGATGCTGACCTCTTAGACTTTAGAAGCATTCCTTCCTCTTCAATTTTTGAAATACTTTGAGAGGATAGGTTTTAACTTTTCTTTAAATGTTTGATAGAATTCCTTATTCATTCATAGATGTATACCATACAATTTCCGGGCTGCACATCATTCTTACCACTTTTCTAAGCCCATATTTCTTTTTTGCTTTGTTTTTAGATTTTAACATTTATTTATGACAATATAATACATTAATTTTGAATGCCTATGGGGAATTTCTGCCAAGTATTATTTTCAAAAAAGTTACATGGGAAATAGTACATATGCAACTCATCAAAGTTTTATCATGCTAAATATATTTACAACTTATTATCATAGTTCCTGTTCTTATTTTGCATGGGTGATTATAAACTTTTCCAACAGAACTTATTTTTTACAACATGCATTTTTAATAAATATTATATATTTATTAAGGTATACAACATGATTCAATATCCATACATAGTGACATGTTTACTACAGTTCATGATCTCCTTTCTGCAACTTTCAGATATATACAATACAATATTAACTAAAGTTACCATGCTTTATAATCATCCTCAGGACTTACTTATTTTGTATTTGGAAACTTTAGCACCAGAGTTTGCTTATGTAATGAGAACACCTGAAATCTACTTTCAGCAAATGTCCAGTATACAATACAGTAGTATCAACCATGGTTGCCATGCTATATATTAGATCCTCAGAATTTATTCATCTTATAACTGGAAATGTGTACCCTTTGACAAAATCTCCTATTTCCTCCACCTCCCTACCCCTAGTTAACCATCATTCTACTCTGTGCTTCTATGCATTTGACTTTTTGAGATGCCACATACAACTGAGATCAAGAAGTATGTTTCTTTCTCTGTCTATAAGCCAGTATTTCTTAAAAGTATAGGTTCTAGAATCACCTGCTTCAGAAACAAGTTATTTAAAATGCTATTTCCTGGATCTTTTAGTGATTCCCATGCGCATTAAAGTTTGAGAACCACAATTTAGGCAAGCAGATGCTAACCTTTGATTCTAAAGTACCTGGTTTTGTTCCTTATAAGATGGGTTTTTCTGTATAAATTAAAGCTGAGCCATGATTTGAAACCAGAATAAGTCCCAGTTCTTCTCAGAAACACCGACACTATATACTTCCCAAATCATCTCAGCCAGGCATCTCCCATCATTTGCCCCCCTGGGACTCTGATTCCTGTCTCCCTAATATGCTTGTTTCTGATGATACAGGACAGGGTGTTGACTTGTCCAACAGAAGCTGGTAGTTTCTGTGACATTTTCCAATTATTCAAGTCAAAGCTTATAATTAGTTTGGCACTGGGTTAGCCATGTATGAGAGAACTTCCTGTCATTCTGCACCTCTTTAAAGCCAGCAGGCACACTGAAAATCAATTCTGCTTATGGTTTTCTGATAGCCCTGAAGAGTTATAATTATAATATACATCTGTGATAGCAAAGCTGCCTTATAATCTCCTCTTGCAGCCTATAATCTCCCAGCAGCTTCTGCAGACTTGATGGTAATTTGGATACTGTTGCAATTATGGCATTTATATGCTGAGGGGGTTCGTTTCAACCCTGTGCATTTTTAGTGCGCTGATAGGAGGGCCTGAGTAAAGCCTGAAAGCAAAGACACAAACATTATTGAAAGATTCCTGGTAAATCATAAAGACTCAACAAATGTTTGGTGGATTCTATTGAAGGAAGGGCCTACTTTTTAACAACAGACAATGTGGTAATGTTTAGCAAAGGGTAGGAATGGTACTTTTCTGAGGTACCCAAAATAAAAGTTTCCTGATGGTTAAGGTTGTTGGTGGCACGGGCTGAGAAAAGGAGGGAAAGTTAGTGAGCCAGCCTACTTCCCAAGGCCAGGGTTTCCTTTCAGCCCTGATTCCACCTGATTGGTTTGCTAGGGCTGCCGCAGCAAAGTACCACACACTGGGCGGCATCAACGACAGAAATGTGTTGCCTCACAGTTCTAGACACTAGAAGTCTGAGATGCCAGCAGGGTTGCTTCCTTCTGAGAGCTGCAATGGGGGGTGGGGGGAGTCCTCAGTCACATTCTGAGGAACTGGGGGCTAGGATTTCAACATATGAATATTAGAGGGACACACTTGAACCTATAATACCATCCCTCTGAATAAAGCTTTGATTTTCTGGATTTTGTTTCAGTCCTGACAGGACACGAGTGTAAAGAGATCACAGAGTATCTGCCTGCAAATAACCCTCCTGGAAGGTGTGTCATTGAGATGAAGCTTAGAGGGATAACGGTGCTGATGTTGGGAATCATTTCCTGTTTACTTTCTCTTAAACCCTTATTAGTTCCATTAGCTTACATAGCAAAAAGCACTTCCATTTCTGCATACTATACTTCTGATATTTTACTCTGGTATTAAACTTCAATTTTCTGGGGAAATTGAGAGAGAGCCAACTAGGCTAAGCTAGAAGGACCTTATCAAATTCAGAAAATTCTGATTTTTACAGAGTAGGAAAATGGGTCCCAGGGAAGTTAAACACAGCGTACACAGCTACTTAGTGCCAGGTTATTACCAGAACTCAATCTACCCTACCTCTTCTTCTAGTTCATTCTTCCATATACCATGCTGCTCCTCCCAGCAATGGAGGACAGAGGTTCCCTGATTTAAAAGGTTCCCAATTCCTGTTGCTTTTGGGTGCCTTTCTCTCGCTAGAGAATACAACTCTTTTCAGTGCATGCCACTTCTCTTGGGATGTTTGGTGGACTGCTCCTATTACAATTTTTTTATTCCCCTAAGCCTTACTTCTGGGACCTACTTAAATATATTCTCTCCCATCTCCACGGGTAAATGCTCTGGGAAGAGAACTAATTCTGACATTAGGCACTGCCAACATTGAACATGAAAACATATTTTCCAAGAGAGCAGAAGCAATTCGGTATTATAAAGTCCAATAGAAATTCCTTTCATTGTCAAGGATTTTAATTTTTTTCTTGTTTGGGGTGGTTTGTTTGCTTTTTGTATTTTACAGTGATGATGATATGTAGTTTTTGCTTCTTTTTAGCATTTATCATATTTAACTTTTATTGAAGATGTTTTTAAGTCAGTGACCCAGCCATGTCCTAACTATTTACCAACTTACTTTTTTGCTTTTCACAGTACCTGGAACAAAGTATGCACTTGAATGGATGATTTATAGTTTTGTAGTAGAAAAGCAGATACTGTTTTTGACACTGACAGTTCATTACCAAAATAGAATTTATATATAGTAAAAAGTACACGAATCGTAAGTGTATAGTTCCATGAATTTTGGCAAATATGTACATTCAAGTAACCATCACCCAGATCAAGAGAAAGGACATTTCCATCATACCAGAAAGTCCTCTTCTGCCTCTTCATAATGGCCTTCCAGGTCATTCTCCCTTGTTTTCTGCTGGAAATTCATCGTTTTAGCTTTCACATTTTGCCTGTGCTCCATCTTGGATTCCTGTGTACAGGGTATCAGAGTTTATTCCTCCTGCTCTTGAGTCAGATGATCAGGACTTGTCTATACTTACAGGTATATGATTCAGAAACAGAGCTGTGTGTCGTATAATTAAGCCATTGTGGCTGGGGATACCTTAGAAACACAGCAAAGGGCTAATTCCCTGCAGTGGTTGGGTAGTTTGAGGCAATATATGGTAAGACGTGGTTCCGGAGGCACGCCTGGGTTCGAATCCAGGAGGCACCAAATATTAACTGTGGGGAGGCAGGTCGGCCTTGACATTCACATGTACAGAATACATAGGAAGAGACCCGGTGTAACAGGGTTATCGTTAATGATTAAATGAAGTACTGTCTGTGAAACAGTCATCGTAGTACGAACATCACCATCAATGATGACTGCTAGTTTCAAATGTGTGTGAGAGGGTGTTGAAAAGAAAAATAATCTCTGGGAGCTATGTCGTGGGAAAGGCTCCTGTTTGAAAAGGTTTCTCCCTACAGCTGCCACCCACACACGTGCTCTGCTTGTTTCTGAGGCTGCTGGGGGCGGGAGCTCAGCTGCTGCCCGCTCTTTGGGCAACCATAGCTTCCTGTTCCCAGACTGAACAGACCTCAGAGCGGTGTTTGTTTCTCTCCTTACACTGTCTGCAGCTGGTGCGGGCCTCCAGCCTTCAGGTACACAGGGAGAGAGAAAAGTTAAGTCCAAGCACTAGACCTACATGGCAGCCACAGTCAGTTCCAAAGACAGAGGCTGCCTCCCTGCCTGCCTTTGTCAGAAATAGATAGCCTCTTCATCTAAAAATAGCTTAAGTGGGGGAGCAGCAGCTCCTTCAGAGAGCCCCCCGTTTGGCCAGATAGGTCAGAAGGGTAGGTGGTGAAGCAGTCTGGATGTAGTGACCATGACCAGGGGCTTCCCACTTCTCTGGATTCACACCCGGGAGTCTTGCAGACTTGCCTGTCCGTCCAGCCGTCGAGCTCAGCCTGATAGAGATTCCTGCCCCGGCAAGGGCATGAGATTTGCTGCATGCGGACACTATCCAGGCTGCAGACAGGAACCCCAGTGGTTCAGAATTCCACACCCGTAGCAAGCCTCCACCTCCCCACGCACCCCAGCCAGAGAAGGGCACTTGGTGGTGCCGGCCTGACTGTCACATCAGAACTGCCTGCGTCCTACTGGCAGGCGCCTGCCATGTGTAGTGTCCCTCTAATACTCAACAAATATTTACAGCCTTTCAGTGAAACTAGGCTGTACTTGTGGGTTTTCATTGCAAGTAGAGTTTTCCTGCCCACATTTCTTATCAGTTAATGTTCCGGTAGCTAAACTTAGAACGGCAGGAAGGGAATTCTTTCCAAAGAGTTTAATGATAAGTCTGCCTCTGCAAGCAGACCTCATCAAAGCCCCACTGCACTCCCCTGCCCCCAGGAAACAGGCGGGGGTCCCAGAGTGAAGAGCACAACCCTCTGTGGCCTTAGGCTCCCTCGCTTTATCTGATTGGGTCTTTCTGAAGGCCCTGTGAGGTGGGCTGGGCGGGGACTGTCATGCCCATTGACAGGTGAGACCCAGCAGCTCACTGTCGGGACTTGCCCAGCTTTACAACTGGTAATCTATCAAGAAGCAAGGCTTATAGTTGGGCCTCCACCCTTAGTCCAGATGCTCCCTGGGTTTTATCCCCATGGCAGTCGGCCCATTTCTAAAGGGAAAAACCTCCTAATGAGAAGCAGCCTAAACATGGCATCAATTTAATCAAAAGTTAAAAAAAAAAAAAGACTCCACTTAAACCTTGTTGTTGGAAACATTTTTCTTTGCAGAGCCCAGAAATCATGCCTTTGAATCCAGAGAGGGAAATGTAACCCTAATTTACTGTTAGCCAGGCATTAACAGTATTTACAGAATCATAAACTCCATCAGTTATTTTCTAAATATAGAATCAATCCATGGATGAAGTAGGAAAAATTTGACTATAGGTGTAAGATACAAATAAGTATTAATAGCTATGACAAAGTAGAGATTAAAAAAATTTTTTTAAGTGGATCTGATACAAAGGATAGCAGGAACAAAAGTGAAATAATATAGGAAATTAAAGATATGTTGTGTATGGTTGATGGAATAAAAAGGTTAAGTATATTAATCACAGTTATAAAATAAAATACAAATAGCAAATATTGGGAGGAAGAGCAGAGGGAGACAGGTAAATGTCCTTCCTATTCATTCAATAGATGTGGCCTTAGGTTGAGAATATCTTTTATTCCCTGATTTATCAAAAGATAAGAAGGGAACCACCAGAAGAGCTGAAAAGGGAAAGCTTTAAAGGGGCTGTCCTTAGGGGGATGGCAGAGGTGGGGGCGGGAACCTGTTCTTTTCATCAAAAGTCATCTATATCCTCTGATAGATTATGAGGATATTAACTTTGATAAAAAATTAAGCCAGTGAGAGGATGACTTTCAAAAGACAAAAACTGTGGATCATACCATATGTTCCCTGAGCAAATAGCCCCATGAGAATTAGCTATGAAATACTCATTAGGTCCTCAAACAGAAATCAGTGTGTTCCAGGCTATCAAATCGTTGAGGCTGTTTTCAGAAGTCCAGCCAGGGTGATGCTCTCCAATGAAGCCAAACTAATGGCTGCTGGTAACAGAAAGGAACATTTTCATAAATGACAGAGGGGCCTGCATGGCATCAGAGAACCGTTACTGTCTGCTCCCAGAGCATGTGAAATCCGTGCTCCCTCCCCTTACCTATGACGCCTGCAGAGAGCAGAGCAGCTGAAGAGTATTGGCAGCTCTTTACTTTTATAAGGGAAGACCAGAAGGGGTAGATTCAGTTTCTTGAGGGCTTTGTTGCAAGCTAGGCACAATTAACCCTCAGATAGTCTAAGTGAGGGAATCGTGGCAAAACTTGGGGCAGAACCCAGGCAGACAGCCAGACTCTAAAACCCAGTCACATAACATTGCTTCTAGAAATGGATCTTCCTAAGCTTTGAGGTAAGGAATGGCAGGCCCTCCAATTCGACCGCTGGGTTTTGAGGGCATTCCCCCCAAGAGACATGACCCCTCAAATGGAATCTGGAAAACACTCTTTGAAATTAGAAATTGATCCCAAATAGGCTTGTGTCTAGAAAACCAACAGTACAAGACAGCAATGGCAAGAACATTCCCAAATGTCAGAACGGAAGAGAAACAAATGCAAAATTTATCAATGACACAGATATTTAAGTGAAAAAATCCTTCTTAGAACAAATCTTGACTTTGCGCCTTGGAGCATCTTTGAGGAAGGAGGAATTTGCTGTAGGCTATGGAAGCATTTTTTAGGTTGAGTGGCTTATTCTTGCATTATCTCCCTACTCTTTTAATAACTATTTCATTATTTTTTAAGTAGCAATGGCCTTAAATTCTAGTACACGTACACATTCTAGTACATAGTATAAAGGTTTTTAAGCCTAGATAATACTTTATGTATTATCTTCTTGTGTGAAGCATTTCTTGATTAGGAAAGTATACCTTTATCTTCAATAATGTGTGTAACCCTTAACTGATTTTGGTAAATATCACAACAGAAGGTTAAAAATGAAATATTTTGCTTCCAATTTCAGCTGAGGCACAAGATAAAAGCACGGTGCGAGCCTAGGTCGTCAGGAACCAGTTTTGCAGGCATTAGCTGACCACCCACCTCCGGCCTCTTAAAAGGGTTAGAGAAGCCAAGAAAGGGGTTGGCAGATGGAATGTGATCTTTGGAAACAGCCGTCAGGGAGTGGGGCTGCCTGTCCCAGCCCAGAAAGAGGGGCTTCTTAAGCTTCAAAGGCCCCTTAGAGTACAGGAGACATGATATGTGTCCCCTAGTGTCTGACTGATGCCTGAGATCCTTGAAACTCCCAATGGCTGAGCAAGGAGACTTTGCTGGTGGCGAGGGTCTGTGCCACTCCCTCATTTCTGTCTCTTTTCCATGCTTTGTTTTTCTCAATGCTTTTGACCAGCATAACATATGTATAAGTATTTTTCTTATTGTCTGTCTTCCTCAAGGCTATGCAAATTCTACAAAGCAGAGAATCTTATTTTAGACTCTGCTACATTCTCATACCTAGACCACAGTGTGCATGAATGTGTGTTGTACATTATCAAAAATCACTCCAACAGCCCTGCATGTTCAGGATTATTCTCATTTTACATGGGGGACACTGGAGCTCAGAGGGGGCTAAGAAACTCATCTAATATCACAGCTAAGAGAGCCAGAATTCAAAGCCAAATGGTCTAATCCCAAAGTTCATGCTCTGCCTATAATGGTTTATCAGCTCTAGTATTTGTTTCTCTAAAACGTAGTCTCATCCTTTCTTGGGCAGTAGATAGTACCTAATCTAAGATTTTTAAGCAAGTAACATGTCAGTTCTATACTCAGTTTATACTGGACAATAAGGATAGCAAATGTAAAGAAAGATTAATGAATTGGTTATACAGCTCTTATTCAATGCCAAGATGTAGTAATGTCAGATGATTCCAAATACATTTAATGGTTGATTATTTATATAGGCTTATATATTTTAGATTTCTTTCTTATCATTTTGCTTAATTATTAAAATGTTTAGAAGTTTAAGTAGCTTCATTCTTCTTGTTAAATATTAGTCATTCTTAAAAAAATTTTTTTAATTGTGGTAAAGTACACATAAAGTAAAGAACTTACCATCTTAACTATTTTTAAGTATACAGTTCAATGATAAGTACATTCACCTTGTGCAACCATTCTCCAAAATTCTTTTCAACTTGCAAAACTGAAATTCTCTACTCATGAAACAGCTTCCAGCAAGCACCCTCTACTTTCTATTTCTTTGAATTTGGCTATTACAGGTACCCCATGTAACAAAATATGTCTTTTAATGACTGGCTGACTTCACTTAGCATAATGCCCTAAAAGGTTCCTCCAGGCTGTAGTATGTATTAGAATCTGCCTCCTCTTTAAGCTGAATAATAGTACATTATATATATATATCACATTTTGTTTATCCATTCACCTGTTGATGGACATTTGGGTTGCTTCCCCCTGTTGGCTACTGGGTATAATGCTGCTATGGACATGGGTGTATTCGTTTGCTAGGGCTACCCTAACAAAATCCCATAGACTAAAAGACTTAGGCAATAGAAATATGTCTTCCCATAATTCTGGAGGGTAGAAGTCTTGACATCAAGGTGTCAGCAGGGTTGGCTCCTTCTGAGGCCTCTCTCCTTGGCTTGTAGGCAGCCATCTTCTCCTGTCTTCACATGGTCTATTCTCTGTATGTGTCTGGGTCCTACTCTCCTCTTCTAATAAGGACACAGGGCACATTGGATTAGAACCCACCTGCAATGATCTCCTTCAACCTTAACTCCCTCTTTCCAGACCCTATCTCCAAGTGCAGACACATTACAACTTTAAGGTATGAATGGGGGACAGGGAGGCTCATTTCAGCCCATAACACTGGGTGAACAAATACCTGAAACACTGTTTTTGGTTTTTTGGGGTATATACCCAGAAATGGGATTGCTGATTCAGATGACAATTCTATTTTCAACTTTCTGAGGGACAAAATATGTCGCTTAGTAAAGCATACTTTGCCTACGAACTTTTCCTCAAGCCTTTCTGGGCGTCGTTACTTTTCTCAAGCAAACCTCTCCACAGCTCACATCAAGCCCCATATACTGCATTTGCTTTTGCTGATGTATATGATTCTCCTCAAGCTCCTAGGCACATTTGCCTTGGCTACGTCGGTTTCTGCTGCGACAGATTTCTAAAATTTCAGCAGAGATGACTGTAGAAAAGGTGTTTAATTGGAAAACAAAGTTCAGATCCTAACTGTTCAACTTTCCTGTGACCTTGAGCAAGTGAATACCCCTCCCTGAGTCTCAATTTCCCTGTCTGCACAATAGAGGTGTTGGGCTGGCAGATACGCCGAGGGGCCAGGCAGGCTGGGGTAAATGAGTGAGAAACAGGACCAGTATGAGGCAGAAGAAAGTGGTAGGGATCCTGCAGGACTGGAGAGGACATGCCCTGTTGGAAGGCAGCAGCCACAACCTCATTGCTACTCAGATATGGGGGCTGAGTGGCCAGCTCTCCTCGTTTCTCCTAAATAGCAATGGGAAACCAGGTGTTTGGAGGAATTTTGGGTTTCTTAAATTTAGCAGTAATTCAAGCTAAAAAAATCTCCTCGGGCCTAAAACAAAATCTCCTTTAATGGGATTTTGTTAGGGTAGCCCTTGCAAACTAATACAACCATGTCCACTATTTATTCGAGCCAGATTAGGCCTGCCGGCTAGCAGTTTGCAACCTCTAGGCTGGGTGATGGTCCCCTGACCTGTGTTCCACCAGCGCTGGCCCGGCGACATCATAGTTGCTTCCCCAAGCCTCCACTTAAGGTCTCTTCACCTCAGAGCAAGAGGAATTTTTTTCTGTTAGGAAAAAGAAAAAAATTTTTGAATGACTGGCAAATAAACCAAGGATTTATTCCAAACAGATAGTTCTAAAATGTATGTGACTTAAACTTGTCCATCAAATTTATGATATTTCCAGATCAATGTAGTAGAATAAAGAGCCCAGATGTAAATCCACACATGTATAGTCAATTAATATACAATAAAGGAGCCATGAATATACAGTGGGAAGCCCCTTCAATAACTGGTGCTGGAAAAACTAATTCCATACACAAAAGTACACTCAAAATGAATCAAAGACCTGAACGTAAGTCATGAAACCATAAAACTGTTAGAAGAAAACATAGGCAAAAATCTCTTGAATATAAGCATGAGCAATTTTTTCCTGGACTCATTTCCCTCAGACTAGGGAAATGAAATAAAAAATGAACAAGTGGACTGTCAAACTAAAAAGCTTCTGTACAACAAAGGACACCACCAGTAGAACAAAAAGGCATCCTACAGTATGGGAGAATATATTTTTGAACGACTTATCCGATAAGGGGTTAAAACCCAAAATATATAAAGAACTCACATGCCTCAACACTCAGAAAACAAATAACCCAATTAAAAAATGGGCAGAGGACCTGAACAGACATTTCTCCAAAGAAGAAATACAAATGGCCAACAGGCACATGAAAAGGTGCCCCACATTGCTAATCATCAGGGAAATGCAAATTAAAACCACAATGAGATAACACCTCATACCAGTTAGGATAGCCACCATCCAAAAAACAAGAAACAAGAAATGCTGGCAAGAATTCAGAGAAAGGGGAACCCTACTACACTGTTGGTGGGAATATAAATTGGTTCAATTGTTGTAGAATGCAATATGGAGGAACCTCAGAAAACTAAAAATAGAAATACCATTTGACCCAGGAATTCCACTCCTAAGAATTTACCCAAAGAAAACAAGATTCCCTGACTTAAAAGACATATGCACCCCTATGTTTATGGCTGCACTGTTTACAATAGCCAAGATATGGAAGCAACCTAAGTGTCCATCAATAGATGAATGGATAAAGAAGATGTGGTACATATACACAAAGTGATATTATTAAGCCATAAAAAAAGAAAAATCCTCTCATTTGCAACATGGGTGGATCTAGAGGGTATTATGCTCAGTGAAATAAGCCAGGTGGAGAAAGACAAATATCCTTTGATTTCACTTATTTGTGGAGTATAAAAACAAAGTAAAACAGAAGTAACAAAATAGCAGCAGACTCAAAGCCACCAAGAAGGGACTAGGGTTGCCAAGGCAGAGGGTGAAAGGGATAAAGGGGCACAAAACATGTTCAATCGTAATATAAGCTGGTCCTGGGGATGGTAGTACAGAATGGAGAATATAGTCAATGATTCTGTAACATCTTTCTATGTTGACAGATAGTAACCACACTAGAGGGGTGAGGATTTAATAATACAGGTAACTGTTGAAGCACTGTACCGTATATTTGAAACCAATGTAAGATTGTATAACAATGAGACTACAATAAAAAACAGATGGACTGAGGTACTGCAGTTGTGGAAGCGGAGATGATGGGCCACGTGGTGGCAGTGGAGATGGTAAGAGATGGTCAGATTATGGATATATTGTAAGTGGAGCCAACAAGATGTTCTGATGGACTAGATGTGGAATGTGCAAGGAAAAAAGAGGTCTTAAGGATAAAGCTGTGTGTATTAGTTCCCTATAGCTCTGTAACAAATTATGCCCAAAACTTACAGAACTGTGAGGTAATGAATGGGTATTGTTTTAAACTGCTAAAAAAAGAGAAAAACAAAAGAGTATAGTCAGTATTGCCACATTACTGATGATTCATTCATTCCCATTGCTATATATATATCATTGTATAATATACCAAAATATTTTCTGCTGATGGACACTTAGGCTGTTGCCAGTTTGATACTGTTACAGATAATGTGGCCACGAAGGTTCTTTAATGTTTCCAGATCCATTTGATGTTGGATTTTTATCAAATGCATTTTCTGCACCTACTGAGATGTTAATATAGATTTTTTTTTATTTCAGGCTGTTAATATGGTGAATTACACTGATTAATTTTTGGATGTTAGATAAACCTTGAAATCCTGGGAGAAACCCCAAGACATCATGTCTAATTCTTTGGATATATTGTTTGACTCAACTTGCTTTAATTTTGAAGAATTTTTACATCTATTTATATCTTGCATCATAAAAAAATATATATTTCTAATACTATGTACTGTGAGATCAAGTTCAGATCATGGCCCTTAGATGCCTCATGAAATGCTTTCTTTTTTTTAAATAACTTTACTAGGATATATTTCACATACTAATAAATTCACCCATTTAAAGCACAGTTTTGTGGTTTTAGTATAGTCAGAAAGTTGTATAACTATTGCCAGAATCTAGTATTAGAACATTTTCAAAACCCCCAAAAGGAAATCCATACCCCTGATCCTGGCAACTACTTATCTTTCTGTCCCTATAGATTAGCCTATTCTGTACATTTCACCTAAATGCAGTCATACGGTATGTGGTCCTTTATGGTAAATGGAAGAAGCCAGTCATGTTTTCAAGATTCACCACATTGTTGCATGTATCAGCTCATTATTTTTTACTGCTGAATAATAATCTGCTATATGAATTACTTACCCATCCATTGACTGGGGGACATTTGGGTTATTTCCACCTTTTGCTATTCTGAGTAAATGCTACTGTGAACACTTACACACAGGTTTTTCTGTGGGCATGTTTTCATTTTTCTTGGATCTGTACCTCGGAGTGGAAATGCTGGTTCGTATGACTTTGAGGACATAGCAAACTGTTCTCCAAAGTGGCCACCAGGCTACATTCCCATTCAGGGGCAGGAGGGCTCCAGTTTCTCCCCATCCTCTCCAGCACTTGCTATTGACTGTCTTTTTTATTGAAACCATCCTAGTGGATATGAAGTGGTATCTTTGTAATTCTGATGTGCATTTCCCTAAGGGCTAATGATGTTGAGCATCGTTTCATATGCTTATTTCCCATTTATGTATCTTCTTTGGGAAATATCTGCTCAGATCCTTTGCCTATTTTTGTAATCTGGTTATTTGCCTTTTTACTGTGTTAATAGTTCTTTATGTAATCCGGATACAGGACCCAATGAGCCTCATTTTTGTCCCCCATATATAATGAGGCTCAGAGTGGCCTAAGAAAACTATTCTTATACATGTGAAAAACAGTGTAAATGACAAAGATTTATTTTTTAAAGATGCCTGTTTGATTTAATCAAATTTGACCATGTGATACTAAGGAAACATGGTATATCTTTTTACTGAGATCATGTTGGATTTTACCTAAAACAATTGATAAATGTATCTATTAAATCCTAAAGAATATTTTTTTCTATTTTGTCTTTTCTATCTTAATTTTGTCTTAACTAAACGAGTGGCTTACTCATAGTTTCCAAAAACAAAAGATAAATATTAGATTGGAAGAGATTTGCAAAATGAGTTTATGTCTAGGGAAATGAACTCTGGACCACAGGAGAACAAGAGAAAGAGGGGGATTACTTTTTGCTATATTTTGTACCACGTGTAGTACCATTAACAAAAGAGAATATTCTGGAAGTGCTTTTTCTTTTTAAAATTTTGTTATGCCCTTAATCTTATTAAGGGAAATAAATAAATATCACTACTTAAAGCTCAGACAAGGTTATAAACATTGACAAAATAACCCAGAAGCTGTGAGAGATTTTAATTATATAAAATGTGAACTAAAAAATAGAAAAATCGTGCCACATACAGATATTTTCTGATAACCTGTTTCTTGCTTTGATGTTTAATAAAGAGTTCCTGTTTCTATAAGGCTTACCTGGCCACGATTGTTTTATGCCCACATGAAGAGTAAGTTATATCTTAGCAGTTGAAAGGCAAAGCCAGTTAAGCCCATCACTGCATCCTTGCTTTTAACCCCAAAACTAATCTGAATGATGTTCATGGCCACACAGTTCCTCTCAAAGCAGCATCCCTCGAAAGCTGGTGGTTTACTTAACCCAAGAAATCTGTGAAGGTTTACAACATTAAGTCAACAGTTCAATGGAAAAAGGCCACATTCACCCTGCCCTTTAAAATCAATCACAACAGACTGTTTCCCAAATTGTATAACCCATCTTAGGTTTTTGAGAAGCAAGAGAGTCTTTTCTTATCTCTGTCCAGAATTGAAGAGAAAAATCTAACAAGCCAAAGTGAAGTGATTTGGGTCCCTTATTTCCACATTCTCAAATATCGCTAAGTGGAAAACCTGTAGTAGATTCCAACCTCCCCACCCCTTCCTCTTACTAGTAGTCTGTATTTTTACAGGTTTTCATTGTATCTTTTATGTTCAGGAAAAACAAAAATGAACCTGATTTATTAAGATCCTTATAATTCTTTTGACAAGTTTTTTTTAATATTGAAAAGGTCAGGATTCCTAACTATGTTCACCTATCTTAGTTAATAGGTAAGTATATACAGAAATAGAACTATGTGTAGTCCCCAGACTAGGGAAGCACAGAGGACTCTATGTCCTCAGTAGTCTCCCATCCAGCTGGGAGGCTCAAACAAGAAGCTCAGAGGATGACTTTAGACTAGAGTTTCCAGAAGGGGAAAGCTCTAAGCTAAACCTTGAAGGGGCAGCAGGCCCTGGTAATGAGGAAAGTGAGAGAGGAAGCCAGTCTTCTGCACTCCTGCTCCCAGACCTGCTGCCCAGGGAAAGCCACAGCCTGCTGCCAGCTTTGTTCTGCATGGCTGATGGCCAGCCCTTCTAACACCGACATCACTCTGCCACCATTGTTTGCAGATTTGGTGTTCCTGCAAAACCGTCACATGGAAAATTTCCACAGGTTTAAAACATTTATTTCAGTACGGGGAAAAATTATGCATCCCTGAGCCCCTAAATTAATTTCCAATGGAAATGCTATCAAAATGTACCAGTCAGGACATTGGCCTTAGCAATGTTTTTCTGGATAGGCATCACCAGGCAAAGGAAACAAAAACAATAACATATGGTGGGCACTACATGAAACTAAAACACACATTTTTCCAAAGATGGCCAACAGACACATGAAAAGATACTCAACATCACTAATCATCAGAGATATGTGAACCAAAACCACACTGAGATGTCACCTCACACCAGTCAGAATGGCTAGTATCAACAAGACAAGATATGACAAGTGTTGGTGAGAATGCAGAGAAAAGAGAATGCAGAGAAAACTCATACATTGCTGGTAAGAATGTAAAATGGTGCAGCCACTATGGACAGCAGTATGGAAGTTTCTCAAAAACTAAAACTAGAAATCCCATACAATCTAGCAATTCCACTTGTGGGTATTTACCCAAAGAAAACAAAAGCACTAATTTGAAAATTAGTGCAATGAACTATATATACACCCCTGTGTGTATTGTGACAATATTTATAATAGCCAAGACATGGAAGCAACTAAGTGTCCACTGATAGATGAATGGATAAAGAAGATGTGCATATGCATATGTATGCACACACACACACACACACACACACACATACACAGAATATTACACAGCCATAAAAAATGAAATCTTGTCATTTGGGACAACATGCATGGACCTAGAGGGTATTAGGCTAAGTGAAGTAAGTGAGAGAACAATACCCTATGGTTTTACTTACATGTATAATCTAAAAAACTAAACAAAAACCCCCAGAAACTGACTTGTAAATACAGAGCACAAACTGGTGGTTGACAGAGGGGAGGGGAGCAAGTAGATGGGTAAAAATAGGTGAAGGGGATCAAAAGATACAAACTTCCAGGCATAAAATAAGTTACAGGGATGGGAAGTACAGCATAGAGAATATAGTCAATAATATAACAACTTTGTACGGTGACAGATGGTAACTACACTTACAGTGTTGAGCATTTCATAATGTATATAATTGCCAAATCACTATGTTGTACACCTGAGGCTAACACAGTATTATATGTAGCTATAGTTCAATTTTTTTTAATGTTTTAAAATGGACCAATTACTGCAGCAGTTAACACTGATCATATATCATGACAAAACAAGGTTCTTTCCCTTCATAAAGATTCTCCAGTATCCCTGTGGCTCCTGTCCTTGTTCTGCTCTAAGGGCACCCCCAGGCTGTCCTCACAGTGCACAGGATTCAGTGCTCTGTATTTATGTAATTTGTTGGTACTCGGCAGGGTAGGCCTTGGACTGGCAGCCTGAGTATCACCTGGGAGCTTGTTGGAGACGCAGACTCACAGGCTCCAGGTCAGAGGAACTGAATCAGAAACTTGCGGCATGGGGCCCAGGAAACTGGGTTTTCACCAGCCCTCCAGGGGATTCTGACTCTACGTTTGAGAACCATGGTTGGAATTGAACTCCAAAAAGAAAAAAAAAAAGTTAGAAAAATTCATCAGTGCTAATGCTGCACAGGTTTTACAGATCAGCGGTGCCTGAGTACAGTAAGAGAACTTAAGCAGTGGAAATGGACTATTCGGTGGCAAAGCTGACCAGTGGGTGTCTAGCTCCACAGATGTCCACCCTCACAAGGCCTGGGCCCCACATGTCACCTCTCAGAGATGTGTGAAGGAGTGTCTTGTGCACTGGAGTAGACATAAAATACCCCTACTAGTAAAACCAAATTCAAGTCAAGTGAGCACATCTCCAGGTGTGACCACAGTTCCTTCAACCTCTTAACTGTTTTCATCTCGAAAAGCTTTCCCAGCTCAGCCTCTTCAGCTGCAACATTGAACATAGCCTTGGATTTTCCTCTAGAGGCCACATGCTCATTATTTTTCTTTATTTTTCCAGTAAAGGGTTACCTTCCAGTTCAACATTTACCTTGGAAGAGGGGACCATCCACCTGACTTCTGAGCCAAACACTGTGGAAATGCAGGACGATAATGCCTCTGTGCTTGACGTCTATTTAGTAAGTAACTTTCAGTTTCTTCTTCTTCCTGTCTGGTTTATGAATGGACCCACACCATGGCTTACAGGAGAACAAGTTCTGTAAGACTAGGCATGCTTAGGTTTTAAAGAAACAACAGCCCTCTGTCACTTCTACCAATGGTGTGTCTTTTCACAAGCTGTTAGCCCACAGGTAATATAGAGAATTGCACAGAAGACTATCTAGGCTAAGATACTAAATCACCACACATAGTAAGAGAACAAATCACCTAATGAAGAGGCAAAGTGGGGCTCCTGGGTTATTCTCAACAAAGTAATGACTTCTTTGACTCAACTGTACCCCCTGTGTATGAGTCTTCTGCATGTAGGGATTATTGCCCTCATCAATTCATAGCTTAGGCACAGAAACGGATTGTGGGAAGAATCCAAATTCAGCACCAAAGAATTTTGGCTCTCTTTCTCCCTCGGGGTCACCAACCAGCTGTGTGATCTAGGCAGGAACCTCTCTGCCTATGTGTCCTTATTTTCCAAAGGAGAGAAATAATGCCTACCTCAAAAGCTGCTTGGTGGATCATGAGTGATTAGGTATGCGAACACTACAGTGCCTGTCAAGTTGTTTACAACATTAAGTTGGCTTAACTGAATTGTTAGATGAGGTCTAGAACGATACCCTGATGGGCTAAACTGTAAGAGGGGAGCCTGAGTATGTTCCCTGCAAAGTACATCTCGCACACATTCTCCACATCCTTGTATACCTGTACAAACTCATATGAAATGGGGATTTTCTACTCTCTTAGGTTTTTCCCAGCCTCAGCTCTTGGTAAGCAAGTTTGACATTAGGAATCAACTCCACTGAGTGTGTGTCTCTAAGCAGCACATCCCCACACCCCCAACTTTATGCTTCTCCATATCCCCCAGCCTAGGGCTATATTCTTTGATGTTACTTTTTTGTAACATCAGTCACTCCAAATGCTGTTCTTCACCCCAAAGTCCTCTAGTGTCTTCCCCACTTCTGCCTGTGTCCTTCTTGCCAATGCCATTCCAGCCACACTGACCTCTTCAGTATTCCTCCCACACACCAATCACGTTCCTGCCTCAGGATCTTTGCATTTGCTGTTACTTCAGGACACTCTCCCTCAGCTGCCGCATGCTTGCTCCTCGCTTCCTTCAGGTCTCAGTCCAAACATCTCCTTCTCAGATAGGCTTCCCTTGATACCTCTGACCCCAGTATATAAATAGCAGCACGCACACACACACACACGCACACAGCACTGTGAAGGCTTTAACCACCCCTGAATATCCTGGTGGTAGCCCAAACAGAATTTTTTTCCACTGAGAAATGCCCCTTCCCACACAGCCCCCACTTTTAAAAAGGCAAGTTATAGTATACTGTAAAATCCTTACGGAAGAGATGGGTCCTCTTCACAACCCAAAGGATAGGAAATTAAATAGGAAGAAACATTATAGTGGGTTTGTTTGGGTTTTTTTTGGTGCCATGGTAAGTTTGGAAGAGAGAAATCAGAAAATCTCAAATAAGACAGTGAAATCTATTCTTCATGAGCTAAGAGTTCACGCCACTTGTGTGTATCTTTACAAAAATCAAGATTTGCCCCACCTGGGGGCATGTGATAATGGCGGAATGTAAAATCTCAAGGTGGTTAAATAGCCTTCCTGGTACCAATTCCTTATCTGTTTATTCCTTTGGTAGAAAGGTTGTCTTATTAGTGATTTTGATTGTTATCAGTATTGGTGTTAGTAGTCTTCTTATAAATATTTATTTGGTTTTTATTTGGTTTTATTAGTACCTAACTGTATTGCTTATTTATGCCTTTGTTTGACACTGAAAAGCAAAGCATTTCAGAAAAGGATAAGGCTTGCCTCCGAGGCTACGGGGGAAAGCCACAGTGTTAGTTGTTGGCTATTTTGAGAACACTTGAGGGCCCCTTAGAAGTAAAGGAATCGAGGCAGTTTAGAACTAAAGGGATCGTGGGGACGGTTAGCTGGCTGCTACGTGGTCTGATTAGCTTTCCCAGCCCGGCATTCGCTGTGGGTCACAAGCACAAGAGAGGAAAGGAGCGGGGAGTCAAGCTGTGGGAATGGGAACAAGACAATGGAAATGTTTCTCACCAAGCTTAAAGCAAAGCTGATCTAGCCTCTTCTTATTTTGTAGCTAATAACAGTAAGCTATTAAACATTTCAGGGTTTCCTACATGGCTGACACCGTCCTAAGTACTTTGTATGTATTAATTCATTTAATCCCCTCAACAAGGCCAGTGTAGCTCCATTTTACAGACAAGAAAATTGAGGCACGTGGAGATGAAGTAGTTGTTTCTCCAAATTTTGCCACTTTATCACACATCCTCTACCATAAACTTTCATACTATTTAAACTTAAGTTTTATGGCAATACGTCTGGAAAGTTCTGCACCACTAACTTGCAATTCCAGGGTGTGCTTTCAGGCTGGAGATTTTTATTTTTTTGTTTTGCATGCTCTTCCAGGTCTGAAAGGATACAGCTCATCGCCCTCCCTTCAATATTTTCATTTACCCCTACACTATAAACAAGGGAAGGGAAAACCAGTCTTGCCTTACAACTTTGTCTCTCCTTCCTCTTGACCTAACTGGCATCCTTTTAATTACAGCCATCCTCACTTGAAGGGCAGTTTGAAACTTCTGTGATGACATTGTGTTCAGTGTTAACAGCCACACAGATTTCTCTCCTAATGTTTCTCCTCAAAATTCAGCATTTCTCTGTTGATAGGAACCTAATCCCCTGGTGCTATTGTGTATATACTACTGTGTAATGTTGTTTATATCCCTTAAGAAATATATAGGATTTAAACCCAAATGATTTATGCACACCAGATAGCATACGGAATTTCCTTTTAAGGATCCACCCACATTATGTGCATGCAAATCAGGCCAACTATCCTTTTTCCTGTGATTTGACATGAAATTGAAAGGATAGGTTTACCTTAAAAGGCAGCTAATCATTCCATCATCTTTATTACAGCATGTGATTCAGACTCCATGTCCCTAGCTATCCTGCACTGCTTTGAAAAGGTCATTCACCTTTATGCTGTAGAGTTCCAGGCTCTCTGATTCCTTTGCAAATATTAAGTCAAGGGGGGTGTTTTTGAAGATGTTTTACCTAGTGACCAAAGATGTGTTTTCCATTGAATTTTTAGTTGATGACGCAGATTAGGTATTTGAAAGAACACAACAGAGATGAGCAGGCTCTACTGACTTCAAATGGGCAACCATTCAGTCTTCATAATAGAGCTGTAGTCCACATTTTGAATAGTCCCAGATATTCTAAGGCATTTGCACGGGCCCAGCAACTGCTACTTCAGTTCAGAAGGCAGATTCTTTGCCTGATGCAGAATGCAGTTTGGTGTTAATGAGAAGAGGAAGAACCAAGAAATGCATGGCAGCTGAAAAATGCCGCGTGTGTCCTTTTATGACTAGTTGGGAGTGGATAGGTAAGTGGGAGATAATGGGATTGCTTTTTTAATAATGAAGTTTGAAACATGGCTGCCGCAACCCTGGGACTTTTCTTGCTTCTATGGTTTAGTCCCGAGGTTATGCCCCTTCTTTTTACACTTTCCATCTTAACATCCTCTCAATAATAGGTACTTTCATCCTGATGGGTCTCTATAAAAATAGCTGCGGGCCCAGGCAAAATTTTTCAGCCATGCCGGTATTGGAGGTTAGTGCTCCGGTGTGCAGCTGTTGGGCAGCTTGATTATTTAATGTGTCTTTAGAGTGGTTAATAATACTCTTTGATCATGGGCCCAAGAGTGGCAGAGAAGTGAAAATGGCTGAATTAACAGCTTATCATACTATCATGTATGAGAAAAGCTTGAGAAAAAGAAAACATCTTAAATTAGGTCACGAGGGTCTTAAAAAAATTCAGTGTAACTTCTTGGCAAGGAGGGAAGCTGTGTTTCTGGCACCGCAAGTAATGACTGACTCCTTATTTGAGCTGGGATTGGCTGCTGTGAAGTGTTGATTTGAAACAGAGGCCATTCTACGGCTTCTCCGCAGAGATATAGAATCCCCACCAATCAAAGATGTGTTACTTGGGCTTTTGGTAGATTTTAGGGAGAGCAAAGGAGGAGACGAGGCAAACCCTGCATTTGGCTTAGAAGGCATTTAACCAGAATGCGGTTTCCTTCCGCCATATTGATGAGAAATGAAGAGATTTCAGAAAGAGCAAAATAGGACCCTCTGTTCATCTCCAGAAATGCTTGCCCCCTTCAGTCACTGACCAGATAATATTTCTAAGATGTGGGAGAGCTGAAAAAATGGATCTCACTGCCTGAGCCCCAGTCTGTCAGTGGGTCCAGGACTGAACAAGCAAGTCGCGAATCATGGGGCCACTCTCGGCCTAGATTTGGAGATCACCCGTAGGATTTTTTTTTTTTTAACAAACAGTATTGAATTACTGTTTGAGGATTAGCTTAAGGAACTGGAGTTACAAAGGCATACTGGCTTTTCAGTTCGCAGTTAAATAACAGTCTACAGGGCTGGTGGATTTTTTTCCGTTAGGACCTAGGTTTACAGTGAATCGAGGCCTCAAGGGCCCCCTTGAATTCCGCTTTCTTCAAGGCCAGCTCTGCTCTTGAGCTTAAGTCTCCTCTGACATGCAGGCCCTTCATGACTAGTCCTATTACTTTTTGTTCTTCACCTCCTAACACTGGCTTCTCTCTCTCCTTCCCTGCAATCTCCAGGCTCTGTCTTGCTTCTCTGATTTCTATTTCTGGCTTCCCCCTTGTCACAGGAAGCCAGTGTTTGCTAGTCTCCTGAGCCTTTCTATCTCTTGAGAAAAGAGTGTTTGAGGAAGAGCAGTCTCTAATGGTATGAACTTGGGGTCCACCTTGCCCTCAGCCTGCAGGGAACCAGTAGCAAATCCAAAAGGAACCAGGTTTGAACTTCAGCGAAAGCAAGTTTAAATTCTAACTCTGGGCCTAGGGAAGAGGGCTGTCCTCATTTATACCTCTCTCTCTCCTGGGGTCAGAGGAGGAATGGAAAATTTTGGTAGAAGGGAGGATGCATAAGTACTGTACAGTTAATAAAAATGTAAGGCCTCCCTGAGTGTGGTGAATGGTGTGAGGGGGACTCAGCGCACAGACCTGAAGACTCGGCTTCCCTTGGGTTTGTCTCCACCTGTGTTAGTTTTCTAGCTCTGCCTTAAAACAAAGTACTCACACCAGGTGGCTTTAAACAACAGAAATTTACTGTCTCACAGTTGTGGAGGCAGGAAGATGAACAGTCACCTGCTGGGGACATTGTGTGTTAGAAATAAAATTTCTGAGGGTGGCCCAGGGTGTTGGTGTTTTTTAAAGTTCCCCAAACCTCCCGGGCTGAGATTCACTGAACATGTTGACAGGGTTCTTCAACGCTGAGTGTCTTTGAAATTCTTCTGTGCTAGATGTAAACAAGAGTTTTTATATTCTTGCAGGATCCCCTCCTGAGCTAGTTGCCTGTTAGAATCAAGTGCTTTTTTCTTCAAATGTAAAGCAAAGCTGAGCTGAACCCCAGGAGGTTCCTCCCACACTCATTTACGAATTGGGTTTGCGCCTATGTTCCTGCTGTCAGCAAACGCTATTGCCACCTGCTGGTAAAAAAACATTTCTGACCAAGGAGGATAAGGCATGATGGAAGTCCTTGCATCAACGCCTAATTAAGGGCGATTGTGCCCACAACTGGCTGTTCCCTCCTTGTACTTTATCATAGCCTCTGGGCGCTGCGCCTCCGTCAAACACCAGAGCAGCTCCTCTGACGGGCCCAGCATCCACCCCCTTTCAAGTTGGCCCAGTCGGGGGTGCAAGTGCCAGTGCTAACTTCTCCGAGGATGCTTACATGCCCCTCTCGTCCACCAGGGCCAGTCTGCTGAGCCTCTCTGACAGGGCGCCCTAGCAGCTGGGGGAGTCCACCCTGACAGTGCTTCTTCCTACCACTCGCACAGCAGCTTTCACCAAGTAACAAACACGGGGTGGGACAAGCCTTTTCCTTATTTCCAATCTTTGGTGGTCCCTTCCAGCACTCAACTCCCAGGCGCCTATAGCTTTTTAAGGGGAGGGGATAGGATTGAGTATAATGAAATTCAAATATAGATTCTTATTTTTAAAAACCCTCTAAATCCCAGTGATGGCTGCTGTGTTCGTTTCCCAGAGCTGCTATAGTTAAGCTACCTAGCTTGAACAGGAATATATCGCCTCACAGTTCTGGAGCCTAAATCCGAGACCAAGGAGTCAGCAAGGTTGGTTCCTCTGAGGGAAGGCTCTGTTCTAGATCTCTCTCTTTGGTTTGTTGATGGTTGTTTTCTCCTTGTCTCTTCACATTGTCTTTCCTCTCTGTCTGCCTGTATCCAAATTTCCCCTTTTCATAAGGACATCAATCATAGTGCATTAGGGTCCATCCTAATGACCTTATTTTAACTTGATTACTTCTATAAAGACCCTAGCTCCAAATAAGTTCTTATTTTGAGTTTCTAGGAATTAGGACTCCGGCATATGGGTTGAATCGTGTCTCCGCAAAATTCCTAATGCCTCTTGTGTGCTTTTTAAAGAAAAATGGTACCAATAAAAATGCTAAGAGGAGGAAGTCTAGCTGAGGGTGCAGCCTCTAGTTCCTATGCTAGACCATGGCTAGGGCCTCTGGCATCTTACGCTTTCCTTCTGCGGAGGTGAAAGAGAAGCCAGTGGCCTCCCAGAAGCCAGTGCTCCTTTTCCAATGACAGCGGGACCTCAACATTTTCCAAATGTGGCAGAAGCAGGGGTCAGCGTGAATTCAGCTGCACCCAAAGGCTATGTGATCTATTAGATAATAAGGTAACCATTTGGATTAACATTTAGCAGAAGTCCCTGGAGTGCTGGAAAGGTCACTGCACTATTGTCAGCCTGTATAAATCATTGATGTCCGCAGGCATCCTGCGGGTCTTTGGAAAACACATCAATCAGGCAGGGACCTGTGTTAAAATATCGCTGCTGCACTAACAGCTCTGAAACGAGAGGCCATAACCCTAAATGCCTCCTGTGAGACTTGCGCGACGAGAGTGCCAGCTTTTTCCTCAGGTCTGTTCTCCTCTTATCAGTAAGCGATCTGCCGGGTATAGGCATGGAATGCTTTGATAGAGTGTTTGCAGGTTGGCAGGAGGCCTGGCACACCATGTGCTGCCAACATCTCAGACTTTGACAAACATTCTACCAGATTGGGCACAACATGGCAGTTTTCATCCAAACCTCTCAAGGGCATTCCATGTCCCACCTTCTGCCTCAAGGCTTCTTGGTTAAAGACCTACAGTCCCTGCTTCTTGGGAAAGAGTAATTTCACTTCTGATCTGAGTCAAACCATTTTTGAAGTGTGAAGGTAGGAAATTTGGACCCAACCTTCTCTAAGATCCCTTCCATCTATGAAATCCCTTAGCAGTGATTTGACCCGATTCATAACACTGTGTCCTGCTCGCTGTAGCACTGGCATAGCCAGTCATTTCACCTCCTAAGGAAATGGTGAGCTTTTGGATTCCTGCTGCTATTAGAGAGAAGTCCCCCCCCCCCGCCGCATCTGTCCCCAAGTGTTGTGCCTTGTGAGTTAACCCCCATGGTGATGTGGATATGAATATAATGTAACTATAGAGACTTGGGTTTAAAAAAGAAAAGCAGAAGACTCCATTTCCTAGAGCCCAATGGTAGCTTCTTTGTGTTTGAAATTCATAGATTTCTGAGAAAGCAAACTGGTGAACCCAGAGATGGAGGGGACTTGAGAGCCAAGGGAATGATACTAGAGAGGAGCATGTGCAGCCTTTATGTGCATGTGTGGTGACGCTGTGTGTGTACACTGAAGGAAGTGGAGTGAGGCAGGAGTTGATGTGCTGTTATGGCAAGAGAAGGAACATCAGCCAAAAGAATAAGAATAGAAAATCAAAAGGAAATGGAGCAAGGCTGGGGAAAATAAGTCAGGAATTGTGGGCAGAATCAGTGGCTTCGTGTAGGAAAAGAAAATAGGGGACTTTCTGCCTATATTAGCCTGGAGAAAAATCAGTGCTTTCCTCAGAAGCATCTTAGCAAAAAATTCAACATGAAACCAAAATGAGTGTGTGCTTGGACACCAGACAGAGGAGATCCTGCTTGCATGGGGCCCTGGGACTGAACCCTGAGGTGGTCGTAGTTTAAAAAGAACATCACACCCCAGAGGGCTAGGGACTCACAGAATGTGCAAACTCCATGGCCAGTTTGTCACAACACTGCCTTTTGTTTCAGCTCTACCCTGAAATCCCCTCACGCTACATTCCAGATCTTGTGCAATTATTGGCTATATATGCTTTTTAAGCAATAGACTGAGTGGGTGTGTGTTTCAGGGAAAAGGTTGGAAAAAAGGGAGGGTTGGAAATGAGCCAGGAAGAAACCCTGGCATCTTCGCAGAGAAGTCACGGTGTGCACGCACATACCCAGCAGTTCAGTTGGTGACAGAGCCGAAATGTTCCCTCATCCCAGCTCCGAGATCTGGCTGGGTTCTCTTGTGAAAGTACCAGTTCCCATTTCTGTTTCTGAAGCTATCAGGTCAGGAGGGGGTTAAATCTCAGTACACCTCAAAAGAAGTTGCTAGTCTTTCAGGCAATAATCCCCTGAAGCCTTACACCGCCTTCGGTATTGGGGAGCTGGAGGGGCTTGTATATGTGTCACATTTCAAAGCTAGCAGTGTCTTTCCGGGGTTCATAGCTGGTGCATCTCTTCAGTGATGCGTAATATAGGACTAGTAGGTTATAATTTGAAAAGAGGAAAATTATAGCACATTTCATACAAATGAGGGATAGTAAAATTGCTTTCTGTAGGTGTCTCACTGAGGCCATGCAAGGAGACCCTGTGCTTTCAGATCCTGCAGAAAACTTAAAAGGCTTATCAGCCTACCTTGTTTTATTGAGATTTTAAGTTAGTGCAAAATGGATACTTTCACACAACCAACTATATCATCTCAGGATTACATGATGACATGGATAGAATTAACAGTTCTCAACTTTGAAATTCTTGTATACTGGGGGGTTAGAGTGGAGGTTTATTGGAACTTCTGCAACATTCTCAGTTTAAAAAAATGCTTACTAAGTGAATATGAAGATTTTTTTTTATAATCAGAGATGGAAACAACTAGTTTTTAATACTAAGGAGAGCATTTTTTATAAAGCCCTGTTTGGTTTTTCTCTGAATTATAAATTTAACTGATTTTATAAGAAACACCAAAATACCCAAATCATTATCTGAAAACAGTTCAGTAACAGGAACGATTTACCACACTGTATTATTTGGTGACATCAACAGTATTTAATAGCAACTAGTGGTTGAAGAGGATCTTTGTGATTAGCCGACACAGCCTACCCACAACTGCCCGAGTCCTCTCGCCTGGCCACCACATACCAAGAGCCTCTGGGTTCCGGGTCTCCTGCCTCAGCCTCCTCTCTCAGTGACAGCAAGCACCCTCCTCCAGGGCCCACTCATTTCTTTGTTCTGGTTAGGAAGCACTTCCAGACTGAAGGAAACTGGCCTCTGCAAATTTGAGTGACCTGCCTCTGACCTTAATTGGCTACCATGTTCGTTTAAATATTTTTTGGACATATTCTTCTCCCTGGTCATAGGGATGGTGTTTGAAAGTGAACACAGCATTCATGAGGTCAGGACCACGTTCGAGCTGTTTCGATTGGCTTCAGGCCTGATGCACCACAGCACGTCCCCAAAAGCCCTGGGCCTTTGGAGGGCAGGAGTGCATCCTAGCCAGCATCGTTTCCCTCTGATTCCCTAGCTCAGTGCCATGATGTGGGAAGAACCTGGTAAACCTTGGTGTGACTAATGCATGCATCCAGCCGAGAAGCATATGCCATGCTAATCATTGCAGAAGAATCCCAAGCCTAGTGCATCCCACTTCTACCTCAGGTGCCAGTCATTGGGAGAAGTAATGGACTGTGTCCCCACACATGAGGAGCAGTTTATAAATCGATGCCAAAACGTAGTCTTACAGCTGCTTTCTTTTCCCCCACCCAGTAAGTGAAAATGGTGACCACCTAAGCAGATGGATGAGACATGAACACATTTGTGGGAGAGAAGTTTTTCCACTCCAGAATTCCCCAGAGGAACTCAGCTGAGCCCTGCTACACACAGAGGAATAATCAACTGGACTTAGGAGTTTGCAAGATGTCAGCTAGGCTGACCAGCAAATGTGATGTGAAAAATACCACATTATTTATCTCTTGCTGTTGCTTGCTGAACTGTGAAGAACTGCATGAACTATATTTAAGCTGTTTTCTATACAATTGCCAATCACCGTTTTTGACTTGGAAGTGCTATTTTCCTATTGACACTTGCATTATGTCCTTTTGCATGCATCCAGTGATTATACACAAACAACATATTTAATCTTATATTTTTAAAATTTTTTCATCCATGCAAAATGGAAAAGTATAAATTCTGCTTTTTTGCAAAACTACAATCATAGCCCATGTCATTAACAGTTTAAATTGGTTTCATATAAAGATCCGTGTAATAGGTCTGCATATTCTTTATAGAAAACTAACTTCTATAAAGATTTTTTCACTGTTTATTAGTGAAATGAGAAAAGCAAAGCTATTTATAAAAGGCCTTATGTCATGTACATACACTATCTTTGAAATATTTGTGAATTAGTTTATTGCTTGTAAAAGAAATTATATAATTTATTTAGTAAATACTATTGTAAACTATAGTTTTATTGAGAGAAATAAAATATTTTGTTCTCAATTGTGGTAGTACATTAATTCCAATAGTTTATGGTCTTTACATTTTTTTATTAATCAAAAAGAAATTTTAGACATTCTGAATTTTTAGATATTCAGGAATCCTGAATAAACTGACTCTCATGACAAACGAAAATTCTTTGCTCCCTGAGAAAAGACTCTAGTAGATTCTGCACGACCCGTTCAAAAGACTTTCCCAAATATCTTGGTGTATTAGCTTCCACCGTGTTATGCAGTGGTAACAAAAATCCCAAAATCTCTGGATAGGGGATCCAGAGCAGCTCCTATCAAGGACAAGCCACTTGTATAGCAGAAGAACTGCTGGACCTAAAGGACCTGAGTTTCCAGACTGAGTGCCCTGCAAAATGGATGAAAACGAACATGACCATGCAATCTCAGACACCAGGGATGCTGACAAGATTCTATAAGCTTTCAGAGAGTAAAAAATAATTTTATGTAAAGGTTCAAGGGCCAGAATTTTATCAGATTTCTCAACAGAATCACTGAAAGCTAAAAAACAAATGCAGCTATGCCTTCCAAACCCTGAGAGAAATTTATTTCTAATTTCTAATTCTATATGTATTAGCGTTCTCTAGAGACATAGGAGAGACATATACCTCGATAAAAGATTTAAAGATACTGGCTCAGATGATTATAGGGAAAGGCAAGTCTGAAATTCATAGGGCAGGTTGACCGACTGGAAACTCAGGCATGAGTTGGTAAGGCAGTTTTGAAGCAGAATTTCTTCTTTTCCAGGAAACCAGTTTTTGCTTTAAGGCCTTCACTTGATTATATGAGGCCCACCTATATTATCAAAGATAATCTCCTTTACTTAAAGTCAGCTGATTATGGACCTTAACCACATCTACAAAATATTTTCACAGCAATACCTATGTTAGTGTTTGATTAAATAACTGGCTACTATGCCCTAGCCAAGTTAATATATAAAATTAACATGAAAAACTAATTAAATGTGAAGGTAGAATAACATTATCTATGCCAGAATTATTTTCCATCTTCCCTTTTACTAAAGGGATTTTAGGGATTATGGAACTGTTCTGCATGCTGATTGTGTTGGTAGTTAGACTAAACTACATATGTGTTAAAACTCATAGGACTGTTCACCAAAAGAAAAAATTCAGTTTTACTGTTAAATTTTCAAAAAAGTTTAGCTGATTTTAAAACATTCATCTTAAAAAAGACTATTATAGCTCCAAGATGCTTTATGTAAGCCTCACGGTAACGATGGAGCAAAAACCTATAGTAGATACATAAAAGATAAAGAGAAAGGAATCTAAGCATAGTACTATAGAAAATCATCAAATCACAAAAGCAGAGAGCAAGAAACAAGGAACAAATGAAAAGCAGCCAGAAACCAAAGTAGCAGTAAGTCCTTACCTGTCAATAATTACTTTAAATACAAATGGCCTAATTTCTCCAACCAAAAGACAAAAAATGGCTGAATGGAAAAAATAAAAAAATAAGACCCTAATCTGTGTTTCATATGAGAGACATTTCAGCTTTACGGACACAGACTGAAAGTGAAGGGATGGAAAAAAGTTATTCCATGCAAATAGAAACGGAAGGAAAGCTGGGGTAGCTATACTTATGATAGAAAATTTTTTAAAGACTTTAAGACAAAGACTGTAAAAAGACACAAAAAGGTCATTATATAATTAAGAGGACAATCCAACAAGAGGATATAATACTTGTAAATATTTATGCACCCACCCAACATAGGAGCACCTAAATATATAAAGCAAATATTAACAGACCTAAAGGGAGAAACAGAAATGCAGGAATATTAGGGGATTTTGAAGCCTTACTTTCATCAGTGGATAGATCATCCAGAAAAAAATCAGGAAACAGTGGAATTAGACCACATGGATATAACAATTGTAGAACATTTCATCTAAAAGAAGAATATAATTTTTCTCAAGTATACATGGAACATTCTCTGGGATAGATCATATGTGAGGCCACACAATGAGTCAATCATTTTAAGAAAATTGAAATCATACTAAGCAGCATTTCTGAACCTAATGGTCTAAAAAAAGTCAAAAAATGAAGTGGAAAGCCAAAATAATAAAAATAAAAATTTAAATAAAAAGCAAGTCCATTACAAAAGAAAACTGGAAAATTCATAAATACATGTAGATTAAACAACATGCTCCTGAACAACCAGTGAGTCAAAGAGAAAATCAAAAAGGATCTTGATATAACTGAAAATGGACAAAAAGCCTACCAAATCTTATGAGCTGCAGCAAAGGCAGTTCTAAGAGTGAAATTTATAGCAATAAATACATACATTAAGAAATAAGAAAAACCTCAAACGAACATCCTAACTTTATACCTAAGCAACTAGAGAATTTTAAACTAAGCCCAAACTATGTAGAAGGAAGTAACAAAAATAAGAGTAAAGTAAATAAAATAGAGACTGAAAAGAAAATAGAAAAGATCAATGAACCAAAAGCTGGCTTTTCAAAAAGATAAGCAAAATTGACAAACATCTAGCTCAACCAAGAAAAAAGGAGCTAAATCTGCAAAATCAATGTGATACACCATTTTAATAAAATAAAGGATGAATATCATATGATCATCACAATAGAAGCCAAAAAAGAATTTGACAGAATTCAACATCCATTTGTGATAACAGCTCTCAACAGAGTATAAAGGGAAGGTACCATTAGTTCATAACCTTGGGAGTTCCCTTGGCAAGATTCAAAAGTGGCTCCATATACAGAGGGCAATGAGAGACTGAAGAGATTGTTAGGTGGCAGTTTTAATAAGCAGTGTTAGTCATGTATACAGTCCAGATAGTCTCAAGAACACATTACTCTCTCAAGACTACATCCTTGGAACAGCTCCTAGTGTGGGAATGGTGGGCAGAACGCACATTCTAAAGATAGGAGAGGTGATAAGGAGCCTCGGATCGCCTGGGTCAGCTCATGAGTCAAATGGAGGTCAGGTCTCTGTAATGGGGTATGTGGTGGGGACTTGATAATAGGGGGAGTCTAGTAACCATAATGTTGTTCAAGTAATTGTACATTAACAATACCAAAATAAAAAAATTTTTTTAATGGAGGTCAGGTCTGTCCTCTTGATGACCTCCACTAACAAGTACCTCAACATAATAAATGCCATATAGGACAAGCCTGTCATATTCAATGGTGAAAAGCTGAAAGCTTTTCCTCTTAGATCAAGAAAAATATGAGAATGCTCCCCCTCACCACTTTTATTCCACCTGCTATAGGGAGTCCTAGGAAGAGCAATGAGGCAAGAAAATTAATGAATGTCATCCAAACAGGTGAAAATTAAGAAACAAGACACACTATTTGCAGATGACATTATACATAGAAAACCCTAAAGACGGCACTGAACTGTTAAAACTAATAAATGAATTCTGGAAAGTTGCAGGATATAAAAATCAATATACAAATCAGTTATGTTTCTATACACAATGAACTATCAGAAAAAGAAATTAAGAAAACAATCCCATTTACCACTGTATCAAAAATAATACCTAGGAATCAACTTAACCAAGGAGATGAAAGACCTGTACACTGAAAACTTTAAGATTGGTGAAAGAAATTGAAGATGACAAAACAAATGGAAAGATATTCCATGCTAATGGACAGTTAAAATGTCCATGCTACCTAAAGCTATCTACAGACTCAAGGCAATCCCTATCAAAATTCCAATGGCATTTTTTACAGAAATAGAACAAACAATCCTAAAATTTATATAGGACAAAAGACACCAAATAGCCAAAGCAATCTTGAGGAAAGAACAAAACTGGAAGCATCACACTTCCTGATTTCAAACTTTATTACAAAACTATAGTAAGCAAAAGAGTAGAGTATTGGCATTAAAAAAACTAATGGAAAAGAATAGAGAACCCAGACATAAACCTATCTATCAAGTAATTTATGACAAAGGAGCAAACAATATACAATGGGGAGGAGGATTCTGGGAATACGGTGGAGTAGAGAGATCCTGAATACACCTTCTCCCTGCTACAAACCAATTCTACACCTACACACAGAGCATTTCATATTAAATAGGAACTGAGACCAAATTAATTCCTTCTATACAATGAGGGATGGAGAGATCATGTAAAAAATGGCAGGACAGACAGAGATATGGTAATGGTGGGAGCCCCAACCCCAGCACAACCAGCAGAGGGGAAGGGCAAGAAAACCACCAAGAGAGCCAGAGAAAGACTCCCTGCCCTGAGATGCAAGAAAAAAGCCTTGTGGCTTAAAGTGCATCTAGACTATAAGTGAAAGACCTCAATTTTCAGAACTAAAACACCAACTGCTTGACAAGGGAACTGCAGGGACCCACTCTGGAATTGGTGGAGCTGGCCAGAACCATTGCTTGCATTCCTTCCACATATTTTAGTGGGGCTGGGAGCATGGTCTTGGCACACATACCAACTTCAGACTTGATCTAGATGGCCCCCTGGTCCCCGCCCATGCCCAAATGTGCCTCCCAGAGATCCAACAGTCCCAATCTGATGCCCACTGTCAGCCACTGGCACAGCCCCCATCAGTGTGACCAGGAAGTTTCCCAGGCTGACAG
Organism: Smutsia gigantea; assembly: GCA_032199065.1. Classification (NCBI taxonomy): domain Eukaryota; kingdom Metazoa; phylum Chordata; class Mammalia; order Pholidota; family Manidae; genus Smutsia; species Smutsia gigantea. The sequence continues at coordinate 102,978 of JAVSCE010018617.1, read as the reverse complement.
GGAGAGTGCATGGAACTGTGGCCACCCCACCAACAGGACCTGCCCAATGCCAATGCTGAAATTCCCCAGAGTTGCCCAGAGGGCACACAGGCCTGCAGGTAAGTGTGCCCAGAACCTGCTGCCATTTTGTCAGTGGGACTCCAGACTCTAATGAATCCAGAGATCCCCACAGATCACACGGGGCCACTGGGGAGGGTGCAGAGGTCCTATTGCCACTTTGCCAGTGGGACCTTGCCGACAACCCCAAAATTCCCCAAAGTAGTCTAGAGTATGCAATGGCCCACCAGTGAGTGTGCACAGGGCCTGCTGCAACTGCACAAGTAGGACCTGGCTGACAACAACTCTGGAATTTCCCAGAGCAGTCCAGAATATGCACCAGTCTGCAAGTGAGGGGACCCAAGGGACTCAGCTGGCACCAATCCAGGAGTTCCTGGGAGTGTTCCCTGACCTGCAGCTGGCCCACCATCATCCACCAGTGAAGACCCCATCAGTGTGCACCCAGGTGCTCCAGTAGGTCCCGCAGACCACACCTCCAGGACCATGCCCTGTGCCCATGCTCACTCATCCTCCAGCCAGCCAAAGCCACCAGGCGCACACAGTCCACCCAGAGGATCTCTCTATACAAGGCCAATCCTTAAAAACTGGGGTGAGCCTTTCAACTAATTCATAGAATCAAACAAAATGAGACAGAGGAATATGCTCCAAAGGATAGAACAAGAAAAAAAAACAAGGAGAAAAAGAAACTAAATGAAATAGATTTAGCCAATCTACCTGTTTAAAGCAATGGTTACAGAGATGCTGACCAAAATTGAGAAAAGAACGGAGGACCTCAAGGAGGAGCTCAACAAAGAGGGAATCTAAAAAAGAACCCGTGAGAAATGAAGAATTCAATAAATGAAATAAAGAATACATTAGAGGTGGAGGATTAAAGATAGTGGCATGAGAGGTGAGACAGAGGCCTCCTCCCAAAACCACATATAATATGAAAATATAGTCAATACATCTAATCCTGAAAGAGCAACATGAAAGAAGGCTGAGCCAGACTGCATACACCTGGAGAAGAGAACACACCTTATGGAACAGAGTAACGTACCAACGCCATGATCCAGTGGGACCCAATCCCTTCCCCCACCCCAGCTCATCAGCAGGAGGAAGAGACACAGAGCAGGGAGAGGGTGGAAGCCTGGGACTGCTGAACACCCAGCCCTGGAGATCTGCTTTGGGAGCACAAACCTACATTGCATGGTGCTCTGTAGATTAGTGGGGTTGGAAAGTTAAGAAAGGCAGCATACTTGGAGAGACTGAGATTCCAGTCACTTGTGGAAAAAAGGGATCCACATCCGGCTGCTCTGGGACAAAAGAAAGGAGGGCAGTTTGAGAAACTTCGTAACAGCTAGAGGACTGCTAAAGGGGCAAGGATTGCACAGAGCTTGCTGCTCAGGAGAAAGGAAAGGTTGACAAAATTGTTCAGGCGCACTCTGCCAAGGAGGTTGGGAACTTTGAGCAGCTCCAGGGGCTCTGTCCCCGTGGCTGGCTACTCAGATCCAAGGCCACACACAGTGACATGCAGCCTGCTGTGCCTCCCTGCCACCCAGCTGGCACTAGCTTGTAAACTGGCAGCCCCTGCCCTGCTGTCAGGCCAGCCAAAGGAAAGCCCCACTATGGCAGCTACAAACAAAAAGCATAGAAGCTTACACCCATGCACTCAGCCCACTGGTTCCGGCAGTGGAGACAGGAACAGCAGCCGGAAAGCAGGAAACAGCTCTTCCCTCCCCCCAGGAACCAGTACCCCCAACATCGCTCCAGGCCCTAAACAGCTCCAGAAAGTAGAGCGTCTGGACACTAGAGGGCACCACCTACAAATACGAAACATAAAAGGAACCTAGTTGAAACCAAAATCCCACAAACATCAGAAAGAAGGCCAAGTGAAACCGAACTCTTCAGTCTTCCTGAAAAAGATTTCAAAAAAAAAATCAGACACATGCTCATGGAGCTACAGAAAAATATTCAGGAACTCAGGGAGAAATTCAGGAATGAGATTCAAATGTTGAAGAATTCAGTATCTGAAATGAAACATACAATGGAAGGATTTTAAATCAGATTAAATGAAGTAGAGGAGATGATAAATGGAATAGAAATTAGAGAACAGGAATACAAAGAAGCTGAGGCACAGAGAAAAGAAAGGATCTCTAGGAATGAAAGAATATTGAAAAAACTGTGTGACCAATCCAAATGGAAAAATATTCACATTATAGGGGTACCAGAAGAAAAAGAAGAGAGAAAAAGGGATAGAAAGTGTCTTTGAGGAGGTAATTGCTGAAAACTTTCCCAATCTGGGGAAGGAGATAGTCTCTCAGGCCATGGAGGTGCACAGATCTCCCAACACAAGGGACCCAAGAAGACAACACCAAGACATATAATAATTAAAATGGCAAAGATCAAGGATAAGGACAGACTTTTAAAAGCAGATAGAGAAAGGAAAACTATCACATACAAAGGAAAACCCATCAGGCTATCATCAGACTTCTCAACAGAAACCTTACAGCCCAGAAGAGAGTGGCATGATATATTTAATGCAATGAAACAGAAGGGCCTCGAACCAAGAATACTCTATCTGGAAAGATTATCATATAAATTTGAAGGAGGGATTAAACAATTTCCAGATAAGCAAAAGCTGAGAGAATTTATCAGCCACAAACCATCTCTACAGTGTATTTTGGAGGGACTGCTCTATATGTAAGTGTTCTAAGGCTAAATAGCTGTACCAGAGGAAATAAAACCACAGTAAAGAAAGTAGAACAATTAATTACTAAGCAGAGGCAAAATCAAATCAACTACCCCCACAGTCAGTCAAGGGATAGAAAAAGAGTACAGAATATGATACCTAACATATAAAAAATGGAAGAGGAAGAAAAAGGAGGAAAAAAAAGGAACCTTTACATTGTGTTCATAATAGCATACTAAGTGAGTTAGACTGTTAGATAGTAAGGGAATTACCCTCAACCTTTGGTAACCACGAATCTAAAGTCTGTAGTGGCAATAAGTACATACCTTTTGATAATCACCTTAAATTTAAATGGTGTGAATGCACCAATGAAAAGACATAGTCAGTGAATGGATAAAAAAACAATACCCATCTATATGCTGCCTACAAGAGACTCACTTCAAACTTAAAGACATACATAGACTAAAAGTGAAGAGATGGAAAAATATATTTCATGCAACTAATAGGGAGAAAAACGCAGGAGTTGCAGTACTTGTATCAGACAAAATAGATTTTGAGACAAAGAAGGACATTACATAATGATAAAGGGGTCAGTACAACAAGAGGATAGAACTATTATAAATATCTGTGCACTCAACAGAGGAGCACTGACTTATGTGAAACAAATACTGACAGAATTAAAGGGGGAAATACAATGCAATGCATTCATTTTAGGAGATGTCAAACACAACACTTACTCCAAAGGACAGATCAACCAGACAGAAAATAAGAAAGGAGACAGAGGCACTGAACAACACACTAGAACAGATGGACCTAACAGACATCTACAGAACACTTCATCCAAAAGTAACAGGTTACACATTCTTCTCAAGTGCACATGGAACATTATCAAGAATAGATCATGTATGGGGCCACAAAAAGAGCCTCAGTAAATCCCATATGAACAGCCTAAACTCACAATTAATGAAACTAGAAAAAGAAGAACAAATGAGGCCCAAAGTCAGTAGAAGGAGGGACATAATAAAGATTAGAGCATAAATAAACAAAATCGAGAAGAATAAAACAATAGAAAGAATCAATGAAAGCAGAAGCTGGTTCTTTGAGAAAATAAACAAAATAGATAAACCCCTAGCCAGACTTATCAAGAAAAAAAGAGTCTACACACATAAACAGAATCAGAAATGAGAAAGGAAAAATCACTTTGGACACCAAAGAAATACAAAGAATTATTAGAGAATACTATGAAAAATTATATACTAACAAACTGGGTAACCTACAACAAATAGACAACATTCTAGAAAAATACAACTTTCCAAGGCTGACCCAGGAAAAAACAGAAAATATGAACAGACCAATTATCAGCAACAAAATTGAAATCATAATAAAAAAACTGCCTAAGAACAAAATCCCTAGACCAGATGACTTCACTGCAGAATTTTATCAAACATTTACTGAATACCCAATACCCATTCTCCTTAAAGTTTTCCAAAGAGTCAAAGAGGAGGGAATACTTCCAAACTCATTCTATGAGGCCAGCATCACTCTAATAACAAAACCAGGCAAAGACACCACAAAAAAAGAAAATGACAGAACAATATCCTTGGTGAACATAGATGCAAAAATACTCAACAAAATATTAGTAAATAGAATTCAAAAATACATCAAAAAGATCATCCATCATGATCAAGTAGGATTTATTCCAGGGATGCAAGGATGGTACAATATTTGAAAATCCATCATCATCATCCATCACATCAACAAAAGGAAGGACAAAAACCACATGATCATCTCCATAGATGCTGAAAAAGCATTCAACAAAATTCAACATCCATTCATGATAAAAACTCTCAACAAAATGAGTATAGAGAGCAAGTACCTCAACATAATAAAGGCCATATATGACAAACCCACAGCCCACATTATACTTAACAGCAAGAAGCTGAAAGCTTTTCCTTTAAGATCAGGAACAAGACAAGGATGCCCACTCTCCCCACTTTTATTCAACATAGTTCTGGAGGTCTTATGCCATAGCAATCAGACAACACAAAGAAATAAAAGGCATCCAGATTGGTAAGGAAGAAGTTAAATTGTTGCTGTTTGCAGATGACATGATATTGTACATAAAAAAACACTAAAAAATCCACTCCTAAACTACAAGATCTAATATCTGAATTCAGCAAAGTTACAGGGTACATAATTAATACACAGAAATCTGTTGCATTCCTATACACTAATGTTGAACTAGCAGAAATAGAAATCAGGAAAACAATTCCATTCACAACTGCTTCAAAAAGAATAAAATACCTAGGAATCAACCTAACCAAGGAGGTGAAAGACCTATACCAGGAAAACTACAAGACACTCTTTAGAGAAATTAAAGAGGACACTAACAAATGGAAATGCATCCCATGCTCTTCGGTAGGAAGAATTAATATTGTCAAAATTGCCATCCTGCCTAAATCAATCTACAGATTTAATGCAATCCTTATCAAAATACCTACAGCATTCTTCAATAAACTGGAACAAATAGTTCTAAAATTCATATGGAACCACAAAAGACCCCGAATAACCAAAGCATTCTTGAGAAGAAAGAATAAAGCTGGGCAGATCTTGCTTCCCAACTTCAAGCTCTACTACAAAGCCACAGTAATCAAGACAGTTTGGTACTGGCACAAGAATGGGCCCATAGACCAGTGGAACAGAATAGAGAGTCCAGATATTAACCCAAGCATATATGTCAATTAATATACAATAAAGGAGCCATGGATATACAATGGGGAAATGTCAGCCTCTTCAACTGCTGGTGTTAGCAAAACTGGACAGCTACATGTAAGAGAATGAAACTGGATTACTGTCTAACCCCATACACAAAAGTAAACTCGAAATGGATCAAAGACCTGAATGTAAGTCATGAAACCATAAAACTCCTAGAAAAAAACATAGGCAAAAAACTCTTAGACATAAACATGAGCAACTTCTTCATGAACATATCTCCCCGGGCAAGGGAAACAAAAGCAAAAATGAACACGTGGGACTATATCAAACTAAAAAGCTTCTGTACAGCAAAGGACACCATCAGTGGAACAAAAAATCATCCTACAATATGGGAGAATATATTTATAAATGACATATCCAATAAAGGGTTGACATCCAAAATATATAAAGAGCTCACACACCTCAACAAACAAAAAGCAAGTAATCCAATTAAAAAATGGGCAGAGGATCTGAACAGACACTTCTCCAATGAAGAAATTCAGTTGGCCAACAGGCACACTAAAAGATGCTCCACATCGCTAATCATCAGAGAAATGCAAATTAAAACCACAATGAGGTATCACCTCACACCAGTTAGGATGGCCAACATCGAAAAGACTCAGAACAACAAATGTTGGCGAGGCTGTGGAGAAAGGGGAACCCTCCTACACTGCTGGTGGGAATGTAAATTAGTTCAATCACTGTGGAAAGCAGTATGGAGGTTCCTCAAAAAGCTAAAAATAGAAATACCATTTGACCCAGGAATTCCACTCCTAGGAATTTACCCTAAGAATGCAGGAGCCCAGTTTCAAAAAGACATATGCACCCCTATGTTTATGGCAGCACTATTTACAATAGCCAAGATATGGAAGCAACCTAAATGTCCATCAGTAGATGAATGGGTAAAGAAGATGTAGTACATATACACAATGGAATATTATTCAACCATAAGAAAAAAACCTACTCTACCATTTGCAACAACATGAATGGAACTAGAGGGTATTATGCTCGGTGAAATAAGTCAAGCAGAGAAAGACAAATACCAAATGATTTCCCTCATTTGTGGCGTATAACAGTGAAGCAAAACTGAAGGAACAAAACAGCAGCAGACTCACAGACCCCAAGAAGGGACTAGCGGTACCAAAGCGGAGGGACGGGGAAGGGCAAATTGGAAGGGAGGGAGAAGGTGATTGAGGGGTATTATGATTAGTATACATGGTGTGTGTGTGGGGTCATGGGGAAGACGGTGTAGCACAGAGAAGATAAGTAGTGACTCTGTGGCATCTTACTACAGTGATAGACAGCGACTGTAAGGGGGTATGGGAGGGGATTCAATAATATGGGTGAATGTTTTTCATGTGAAACGTTCATAAGAGTGTATATCAATGAAACCTTAATAAAAAAAGAATACATTAGAATGAAAAACAAACTAGAGGATGCAGAAGAACAGATCAGTTACTTGGAAGATAGGTTAATCAGAAAGTACTTAAGATGAACAGAAAAAAGAATTAAAAGAAATGAAGATAGGCTAAATGAGCTCTGGGGCAACATAAAATATTCTAACATCACATTATAGGAGTCCCAGAGAAGAAACAAAGTCGAAAACTTGTTTGAAAATATAAAAGCTGAAAACCTCCCTAACTTAAGAAAGAAAATAGTCTTCCAGGCCCAGGAAGCACAAAGAGGTCCAAACAAGATGAACCCAGCAGGTCCACATAAGACACATCATAATCAAAATGTCAAAATCAAAGACAAAGAGAATCTTAAAAGCAGCAAGAGAAAAGCAACAAACTACATATAAGGGAAACCTCATAAGACTATCAGCTTATTTTTCAGCAGAAACTCTACAGGCCAGAAGGGAGTGGCACTATATATTCAAAGTGCTGAAAGGAAAAAATTCCAACCAAGAATACTCTGTCCAGCAATGTTATTCAGAATTGAAGGAAAGATAACAAGCTTCATAAAGAAACATAAGTTAAAAGAGTTCACGACTATTAAACCAGCCTTACAAGAAGCATTAAAGACTTCTTTAAGAGGAAAAGAAAAGACCCTAACTAGGAGCAAGAAAACTGTGAAAGGGAAAACATTTTCACTGTTAAAGCAAACATATAGCAGAGGTAGTAGATCAGTTACTTAAAAGCTAGTATGATGTCAAAAAGACAAATCAATTACATCCAAATACTAGTTAAGGGAATCACTAAATAAAAAGATATAAAGGAAGATACCATATACATGAAATATGTAGATGGGGAAGTAATAAATGTAGTACTCTTAGCAATAATTCTCCATTACAATATAAGTTGGTCATGGGGACAGTAGTACAGCATGGAGAATATAGTCAAGATTCTGTAACATCTTTCTACATTGATAGATATTAGCCACACCAGATTTAATAATATGGGTAACTGTTAAACCACTGTATTGTACACTTGAAATCAACATAAGATTGTATATCAATGATACTTTACTAAAAAAAATACAAAAAAATGTAGTGCTGTTAAAATGCAAACTTAAACTTGGGAAGAGGGGTGGGAAGGGAGGGATAAGGGGGAAAAAGGGGCATTACAATTAGCAGATGTAATGTTGGGGGGGCATGGGGAGGGCTGTACAACTTAGAGAAGACAAGTAGTGATTCTATAGCATCTCACTACGCTGATGGACAGTGACTGTAATGGGGTTGGTGGGGGGGACCTGATGAAGGGGGTAGTTTAATAACCAAAATATTGCACATGTAATTGTAGATTAATGATACCAAAATAAATTATTTAAAAAAATCACACACACACACAAAAAGCAAACTTAAATAACCATCAATTTAATATAGATAGTTATAGTCATAGGATGTCATGTAAGATCCCCAGGATAACCACAAACCAAAAACATAGATACACAGAAGGAAAGAGAAGGGAATCCAACCATAACACTTAAGAAATCAAAGTACAAGAGAAGAGAGCAAAAGAGGAAGGACCAGAGAAGGACAACAAAAAGCCAGGAAACATTTAACAAAATGGCAAAAGCAGCACCTAAATATATAAAGCAAATAAAATATTAGCAGACATAAAAGGAAAAACTGACAGCAATACAATAACAAAGGACTTTAACACTACATTTATATCAATGGATAGATCATCCAGATAGAAGAAACAGTGGCTTTGATCAACACATTAGACCAAATGAACTTAATAGATATATACAGAACATTACATCCCCAAACAGTGAAATATACATTCTTTTCAAGTGCACATGGAACATTCTCCAGAATTGACCACATTAAGCCACAAAGCAAGTATCAGTACATTTAAGAAAATTGAAATCGTATCAAGCATCTTTTCTGACCACAATGGTATGAAACTGGAAACCAATTACAAGAAAACAACTAGAAAAAAAATACAAACATGTAGAGGCTAAACAGCATACTTCTAAACAACCAATGGGTAATCAAAGAAATCAAAGAGGAAATCAGGAACTACTTGGAGAATAATGAAAATAGAAATACAATGGTGCAAAATTTGGGGGATGCAGGGAAAGCAGTCTTATAATGATACAGGCCTATCTGAAGAAGCAAGAAACATCTCAAATAAACAGTCTAACCCTACACCTAAAGGAACTAGAAGAAGAAAACATTAAAGCCAAAACTTAGTAGAAGGAAGGAAATAGTAATGATCAGAGCAGAAATAAATGAAGTAGAAATGAAAAAGTATAAAAGATCAATGAAACTAAGAGCTGGTTCTTTGAAAAAAATAAAATCGATAAACCTTTAGTTAGACTCATTAATAAAAAAGAGGGAGGACTCAAGTAAAATCAGAAATGAAAAAGAAGTTATAACCAAATACAAACAATTTTAAGAAATTACTGGGAAAATCATATGCCAATAAATTGGATAGCATAGAAGAAATGGATAAATTCCTAGAAACATACAGTCCTCCAAGACTGAACCATAAAGAAATATAAACTCTGAACAGGCCAATTACTAGTAACAAAATTGAATCAGCAATCAAAAAATTCCCAAGAAACAAAATTCCAGACACAGATAGCTTCACAGGTGAGTTCAACAAAACGTTTAAATAAGAGTTAATACCTGCATTACTCAAACTACTCCAAAAAATTGAAGAGTAAGGAAAGCTACCAAATTCATTCTATGAGATCAGTATTATCTTGATATCAAAACCAGACAAAATCACCAAAAAAATGAAAATTACAGACTGAAAATCTTGATGAACATAGAGCAAAAGTCCTGATCGTAATAGCAAACTGAATTTAAAAATACATTAAAAGCAATCATTCACCACAACCAATAAGGATTTATTCCAATGATGCAAGGATGGTTCAATGTCCACAAATCAATCAATATGATACACATTAGCAAAATGAAGAACAAAAACCATATGATCATCTCAATAGATGCTGAAAAAGCATTTGACAAAATTCAACATCCATACAGGATAAAAACTCTCAACAAAGTGGGTATAGCAGGGACATATCTCAACATAATAAAGGCCATAACATGACACCCACGGCTAACATCACAGTAGCAAAAGCTGAAAGCTTTTCCTTTAAGATCAAGAACAAGACAAGGATGCCCTCTCTCACCACTCTTATTCAATCAACATAGTGCTGGAAGTCCTAGCCATAACAATCAGATAAGAAATAAAAGACACCCAAATTGGTAAGGAAGAAGTAAAATTGTCACTGCTTATAGTCACAACTATATTGTCACTACTATATGATACTATATATAGAAAACCCTAAAGATACCACCAAAAAACTATTTGAATTAATAAATTAATTTAGTAAAGTCACAGGATACAAAATCAGTATACAGATATCTGTTGCATTTGTATATACTGATAATCTAGCAAAAAGAAATTAAGAAAATAATCCCATCTACATCTGCATCAAAAGAATAAGATACCTAGGAAAATTTAACTGAGGAGGTGAAACACCTGTACTCTGAAAACTATAAGACATTGATGAAATTGAAGACACAAATAAATGGATAGATATATCAGACTCATAGACTGGAAGAATTATATTGCTAAAATGTTCATACTACCAAAGCCATCTACAGATCCAGTGCAATCCCTATCAAAATATCAATGGCATGTTTCACAGAACTAGTACAAATAATCCTAGAATTTGCATGGAACCACAAAAGACCACAAATAGCCAAAGCAATCTTGAGAAAGAAGAACAAAGTTGAAGGTATCATGTCCCTGAATCCAAACTATAGAAATAGACACATAGATCAATGGAACAGAATAGAGGGCCCCAAAATAAATCCATGCTTATATGGTCAGTTCATATGACAAAGGAGGCAAGAATATGCAATGGGGAAAAGACAGTCTTCAGTATCTTCAATAAATGATGCTAGGGAAACTGAACAGCTACATGCAAAAGAATGAAACTGGATCAATTTCTTACACCATACACAAAAATAAACTCAAAATGGATTAAAAACCTAAATATAAGACCTGAATACATAAAACTCCTAGAAGAAAACATAGGCAGGCAGTAAACTCCTGGACACTGGCATCTGTTATTTTCTGGATATGTCTCCCCAGTCAAGGGAAACAAAAGCAAAAACAAAGTGAGAATATATCAAACTTAAAAGCTTCTGCACAGCAAAGGATACCATCAACAAAATGAAAAGCAACCTAATTAATAGGTGAATATATTTGCAAAGGACATATCTGATAAGGGGCAAATATCCAAATTATATAAAGAACTCGTACAAGTCAACACCAAAAAAAAAAATCTGGTTGCAAATTGGCAGAGGACCTGAATGAACATTTTTCCCAAGAGGACACACAGATGGTCAACAGACATATGAAAAGATGCTCCACATCACTAATCATCAGGGAAATTCAGATCAAAACCACAATGAAATATCACCTCACACCAGTCAGAATAACTACTTTCAAAATTACAAGAAACAACAGGTGTTGGGTGAAGATGTGGAAAAAGGGAACCCTCATGCACTGTTGGTGGGCATGTAAATTGGTGCAGCCTTTGGTGTGGAAAGCAGTATGGAGGTTCCTCAAAAAACTAAACAGAAATACCATATACTCCAGTTAATCTACTTCTGGGAATTTACCTGAAGAAAACAAAAACACTAATTCTAAAAGATATATGCACGCTATGTTTATTACCGTGTTATTTACAATAGCCAAGATATGGAAACAATCTAAATGTCCACTGAAAAATGAATAAAGAAGATGTGATAAATATACACAATGGATTATTACTCAGCTACAAAAATGAATGAAATTTTGTCATTTGTGACAACAGGGTGTTATGCTAAGTGCAATAAGTCAGACAGAGGGCAAATACCATGTGATTTCACTTATATGTGGAATCTAAACAACAAAACAAACAAAACAAAATAAAGCCAAGAAACAGACTAATAAATACAAAGAACTTGTGGTTGCCCAAGAAGAGCAGGGTGGGGGGATGGGCAAAATAGGTGAAGGAGATCAAGAAATACAAACTTCCAGTTATAAAATTAAAAAGTCACAGAAATGAAAAGTATAGCATCGGAATATAGTCAATAATATTGTGATAACTCTGTATGGTGACAGAAGGTAACTATGCTTATCATGGTGATCATCCCATAATATATATAAATATCAAGTCACTGTGTTGTACACCTGAAACTATAATATTATGTCAATTATACTAAGAAAGTTTTTTTTAAAAAAGAACCCATACAACTCAATAACACCACATGCACACAAAAAAACCTACAAATGTACAGAGTAACCAAATGGACATTCTTCCAAAAAAGACATCCAAATAGCCAACAGGTACATGAAAAGATGCTCCACATCACTAATCATTAGGGAAATACAAATCCAAAACACAATGAGATACACCTCACACCTGTTAGAATGGCTATCATCAAAAAGACAAGAGATAACTATTGGCGAGGATGTGGAGAAAACAGGATCCTTGTTCACTGTTTGTGGGAATGTAAATTATGGGAAAACAGTAGTATGGAATTTCCCCCCCAAAATAAAAAAAGAACTCCCATATCATCCAGCAATTTCACTTGTGGGTATATAGCCAAAGGAAAACAGGATATCAAAGAGATATCTGCACTTCCATGTTTATTATGGCATTATTCACAACAGCTAAGTGAGGGAAACAATTTAAGTGTCCATCAACAAAGGAATGGATTAAGAAGATGTGGGATACACACAGGAATATTATTCAGCCATCTTGTAAAGAAAATCCTGCCATTTGCAACAACATGGATGGACCTTGAAGACATTAGGCTAGTTGAGATATGTCAGACAGAGCAAGACAAATACAGTGTATGTGAAATTCACTTATATGTGGAATCTTAAAAAACAGAACTCCTAAAAACAGAATAGAATGGTGGTAACCGGGAGCTGGGGATTGGTGGAATAAGACAGATGGTGTTTAGGTGCACAAACTTGCAGCTAATAGATAAATAAATCCTGGAGATGGGATGTACAATATAGCGATTATAGACAACAATATTATATTATAGACATCAAACTTGCTGAGACTAGATCTTAGATTACTCCCACCACCAAAAAAGACTTGATAGAGGCGTTAATATTACAGTGACAATCATACTGCAATATATAATTTTGTCAAAGCAACATGTTGTATACCTTGAGTTTATACAGCATTACAGGTTGATTTTATCTCAATTTAAAAAATAAAAATAAAAAGCTCTGTACAGCAAAGGAAACTATCTATAAAATTATAAGGCAACCTACGAAATGGGAGAAAATATTTGCAAATCATATATCTGATAAGGGTTTAACATCCAACGTATATAAAGAACTTATACAACTCAATAGTAAAAAGAAAACAAAACCATCCAATTTAAAATAGGCAAAGGATCTCAATAGACATTTTTCCAAATAAGACATACAAATGCCAACAGGTACATGAAAAGGTGTTCAACATCATTAATCATCAAGGAAATGCAAATGAAAACCACACTATTACTTCACACCTGTTAGAATGGTTATCATCAAAAAGAAAAGAGTTAATAAATGCTGGTGAGGATGCATAGAAAAGAGAAGCCCTGTTCATGATGCATCGGAAGAATTAGTATTGTTAAAATGGCCACATTATTCAAAGCCATTTACAGATTCAATGCAATCTCCATCAAAATACCAAAGGCATTCTTCACAGAAATAGAAGAAACAATCCTAAAATTTGTGTGGAACCACAAAAAACCATGAATAACCAAAGCAATCCTGAGAAAATAAGAAAAACTAGACATATCACACCTTCTGATTTCAAACTACACTACAATACTATTGTAACAGATACAGTATGGTACTGGCACAAAAATAGACATAGAACAATGGAACAAAATAGAGAGTCCAGAATGAAATCCTAGAATATAATAGATTCAACAAGGGAGCCAAGAACACCCAAACGAGAAAAAGATAATCTCTTCAACAAATGGCACTGGAAAAACTGGAGAAATACATGCAGAACAATGAAATTGGACCCTACCTCACACTACTCAAAAAGAGTAACTCAAAATGCATCAAAGACTTAAACATAAAACCTGATACCATAAAACACCTAGAAGAAAACTTGGAAGAAGCTCATGAGTATTAGTCTTGGCAAGGATATTTTGGACATGCACCGAGAGCATAAACAACAAAAGCAAAAATCAACAAAAGGGACTACATCAAACTCAAAAGCTTCTATATAGCGAAAGAAAAATTCACAAAACTAAAAGGCAGCCTACAGAAGGGAGAATATGTTTGTAAACCATATATTGGATAAGGGGTTAATATTCAAAATATACAAAGAACTAACACAACTTAACAAATAATCCAATCAAAAAGTGGTCACAAATGCTAAACAGACATTTTTCCAAAGGGGACATCAAATGTCTAACAGGTACATGAGAAGATGCTCAACATCACTAATTAGGGAAATGCAAATTGACACCACAATGAGATAATACCTCACACCTGTTAGTGTGGCTATCATCAAGAAGACAAGAGATGACAGGTGCTGGGAAGTATCTTACACACTTTGGTGGGAATATAAATTAGTTCAACCACTATGGAAAACAATTTGAAAGTCCCTCAAAAAATTAAAAATAGAACTACCATATGGTCTAGCAATTCTACTTCTGGTATATTTCATTTGCTGGAAATAAAAACAAGAATTTGACAAGATATACACACCTCCATGTTTACTGCAGCACTATTCACAATAGTCAAGAGTCAAGACATGGAAACAATCCAAATTTCCATCAACAATGAACAGATTTAAAAATATACACACACACACACAATGTACTATTACTCAGCCATGAAAAAGGAGGCTAGTCTGCCATTTGGGACAACATAGAGACCTTGAGCACAATATGCTAAACAAGATTAAGCCAGACAGAGAAAGGCAAGTACTCTATGTCACTTATATGTGCACTGTTTAAAAAGAAGGAGCAAAACAGTGGTTACCTGGGGTCAGGGTGTGGGGGGATAAAACTGACGGTGTTTAAGGGTACAAAAAATATATAAATGTATCAAGGTAACATATGTATATCTTAAATTTACACAATGTTACATGTCAAATTTATCCAAAAACATAATAAAGCAGAATAATGGAACCATTGTCTA
This sequence comes from Smutsia gigantea, assembly GCA_032199065.1. Classification (NCBI taxonomy): domain Eukaryota; kingdom Metazoa; phylum Chordata; class Mammalia; order Pholidota; family Manidae; genus Smutsia; species Smutsia gigantea. The sequence goes on along the minus strand of JAVSCE010018617.1, from coordinate 87,873 downwards.
GTAAAGACTCACGTTATTTCAAAGAACTATTTTGATCTGTAATTATTATTTTACAACTTAGAATACACTATATAATTAGAAAAAATTCTTTGAGGCACATGAATTTTCAATTAAAATGTGACAGGAGTAGAATACACTTATTTTGATCATAAGTGAAGATGGGAAAGGAAGTGGGGGAACCCTTGTGCACTGATGGTCGGAGTGTAAATTGGTGCAGCCAGTATGGACAACAGAATGCATGTTCCTCAAAAAATTAAAAATACAATTACCATAAGATCCAGCAATTCCACTTCTAGGTATTTATCTGAAGGAAACAAAATCACATTTCAAAGAGATATCTGCACCCCCATGTTCTTTTCAGCACTACTTACAACAGACAAGACACAAAAACAACCTAAGTATCCACTGATAAATAAATGGATAAAAAAATGTGATACACACACAGGAATATTACTCGGCCATAAAAAAGAAGGAAATCTTGCCATTTACAATAACATGAATAAAACAAGAGCACTATGATAAGTGAACTAAGTCAGACACAGAAAGACAAATACTGTATGATCTCACCTTTATGGGTAGCTAAAAAATAAAACAAAATCACACTCAGATACAGAGAACAAATTGATGGTTGCCAGAGGTGGGGTATTGGGTCTGGGCAAAATGCATGAAGGGGGTCAAAGGAACAAACTTCCAATAATAACATAAATACATCCTGGGCGTGTTAGCCTAGTGACTAAATGCTCTATTTGAAAATTGCTAAGAGAGTAGATCTTAAAAGTTCTCAGCACTAGAAAAACAAGGTAACCTAGGTAAGGTGATTGATGTTAACCAAATTTACAGTAGTACATATATCATTATGTTGTATACCTAAAACCAACACGTTACATGTCAATCTCAATACAAATAAACCTAAAAAAATACATATTTCCTTTCTTCTGCTCACTTTGTGTTTAATTTGCTCTTCTTTTGCTTAAGGTGGATACCAAAGTCATTGATTTGAAATCTTTCTTCTTTTCTAATACAGGCATTAGGTACCATAAACTTCCTCCTAAGTATTTATTTCAGAGATAGTCCACAAATTTTGATACGTTGTGCTTTCATTTTCAGTCACTTAAAAATGTTTCTAAGTTCCCTTTTGATTTCCTCTTTGACCCAGGGGCTCTTTAAAAGTGTATTATTTCATTTTCAAATATTTGGGAGTTCAAGAATTTTCCTGTTACTAAGTTCTAATTTAATTTCATTGTGATCAGAGGACATACTTTGTGTGACTTGGGACTTGTTTTATGGCTCAGAATATGGTCTGTCTTGGCAGATGTTCCATGTGTATTTGAGAAGGCTGTGTGTTCTGTTGGGTAGTGTTCAGTCAATTTTATACAATACACGTCCTGCGTCACAAAAAAGACATATCCATTTATCCTTCCATTTTCTCTTCATCATGCCCTTTACATTTGACAGTCAGTTCTGTGTCCTTATGGTTCTGATTACCCACCCTGGCTATGTCACTTACAGCTATTCCAGCTAAACAGTACACCCTTTGCCAGCCCTGCTGGCTAGAACCAAACAAAGTGGAGAGGAGTTCCTGATTGCTTGACTCCAAGTAGAAGGTTTCTGCTGGTACTGTGAGTTCTTTATAGTTAATTCAACAAATTGGCTAAGCAAGTATCTACTGTGTGCAAGGACTGGTTCTGAGCTTATGGTTTAATCTTGGGGCAATAAGTGGGCATTGGCTATGTGATAGGAGAGGGTCAGATGGGAGGGAAAGAGGAAGGAGGAAAGATCTAGAGTTGATAGCACAAAAGCCCAACTTGCAGAAAAGGGAAAGTCACATTCCCTCAAGAACATAGCAGGGGGGTTCACTGCCCTTCTGGGTTTTGGGTCAAGGCAGTTCTCTGACAGACGGGAATTTTAAGTCTTCCCCATAAAATAATCTTAGAGATCCCCTCTTTGCTTTCATCACAGTAAACCAGCTAAATCCTGTCCATTTCTGACTTATTTCCAGATTACTCAATAGAATTGATACACAAAGAGCAATTACTGCTAAGTTACCCTTTGCAGTAGTCCCATGCCTTAGAAGTGGGACAGTTTATTTAGAAGCAGCCATGTGCCATTTTATGACAAGTTTATATGGCACTAGTCTCTGAAGTTCAGTTAGAAAAATACGGGTGTCTAGAGTAAGCACAGTAAAAACATCTCCAAAACAAGAAGTTAGAACATTCAATATTTAGCTGTCCCAGAACCAGCAAAGAATAATTACACTCTTCACTTCCCTACAGTTTCCAGCCTGCTTTTGTTCATGTTCTGGGGGAGCAGGGCAGTTTTTAGCATACCTATGGAAACAGGGATCCCTTTGCATTCAGATAAACACTGTCAAGTAGGAGGACCCAGTGTGAACACAACATCCTGCTTAGAGCTTGGCTGTGGAACCCAATATGGTAGTGAGAGCCAGCCCTGCTGCCTTTGTGCCCATTAGAAGGCAATCAAGATAATACTTCTCCCCCAAAATTGTTTACAGTCACACCAGCTGGTTCTCCTCTTTCCTGTTTACATAGCTGTTTCCAAGTGGCTAGTAATATAAGAAGGCTTTTTTTCATTCAATTCTAGCTTCCTCTGTATCTGTAAAATATTTGATGAGAACAAAAAAAGAACTCCCCCAGAATTCAAACAAAAATCTGCAAATGTCTATCTTCCCAGAAATTATTTGTGTAATACTGCATATTCTGGTCTGGAGAGAGAATACGTACCATTAATACATTTTGGCAAGACAGCCTCTAGTTTATTTCCTTACTATTAGCAGAATAGTGTAGAAGAACATCTTTAAACATCAAGTTTCTGTGTCATATTTATAAGCAAGAAGGATATCTATAAAATGTTGATTTAAAAATCAGCATGGCTTCTGTTACATGAAAGATGAAAAAATTATGGGAGTCGGGAAGTTTAGAAGTTGGAGGAAGAGCTTACTGACAGTAACTTATAAAGTACTGCATTTCTTAACAAACATCTTGGTGGACATCCATCCATTGATACCACTGATTTTGCTATAATATTTATAGAAATGGGTTGACTCCCATGATAATCAGCATTGTAATGTTGCTGGAATACAGAAGAGAAGCAGACTGAGGAACAGCCCCAGTTACTCGTCTAGCTAAAAGTATTTCTTCTGATACATTAAAAGACTGTCAACAGTAGTTACCTCTAGGGAATGGGACTAGGAGCTCAGGGAAATGTGGATTAGAGAGAAGGGAGTTTTCATTTTATAAACTGCTGAACTGCTTAATGTTGACCGTGAATGACTTTACTTACTGAAACAGAAGGAAGGTAGAGCTACACGTTTTGATATGGGAAAGTCCTATAAATTAAGTGAAGGCAGTAAATATATTTACATGAAAGGAAACAGTTACCTCAATATGTACATATACTATATATTTACATATGTATCTAAATGCACAAAAAAGATATGTAAAGGTACACCATAACTTGGTGGTACTTACCTCTGTGCATGAGAGTAAGAGGAAGAATAAGGTACGATTCCACATTCTTCATTCTTTGGCTTTTCACGAACAGTTTTACTCATGTGCTACTTACATGATGTTTAAATCAGTAAAATGGGAACAATTTCTATAAAATCCTTTTTCCTCTATTTTGGAAGTTCTCCCCCTTCTCCTGGCCACAGCACTCTGGGGACAGCCCCTATCTGGTTCTATCTGATTCTGGTGGGGTTTCAAATCACGGGACCCGCTCACGTGAGTCACAGTTAGAGAGGGGCACAGGATCCAAAACAGCCCAATCAGCTTATCTGTCTCAGGAATTGGAATCTTGAGCAGAAACACATGGGGACTGAAGGCATTTATAACTGAGTCATCCAAATACGGCATCTTAAAAGGCTGTTCGTGTGTTTCTGGGATTGTTAACCAACACGTCTCCCGGCTCCTGTCCTTCCTAGCCCCGGTTTTTCAATTCTTTCTGTATGTGTCCTCCCAGTATATTCCCTTTTTTTTTTTCTTAAAGCAAGTGGAGGGAGAGTAACAAATTTATCTGAAACAATGATGAATTCAGAATTGATCACATTTATCTGAAACAATGATGAATTCAGAATTGATCACATTGAGTCCGTAGTTCCTAAAAGACATTCAGGTGGAAATGTCTAATAGACTGTTGGATATATGAGCTTGGAAGTCAGCAGAGAATAAGAATTGGTGGCACAGATTTAGGAGCTATGAAGGGTGTTAGCCAAAGTATGCAATCTAAGAGGGACAACGGAGTCAAGGATGGGACTGCAGGAAACACCACCAGCTCAGGATAGAGGAAGGAATATTAGACACTGCCACTGTGTCTGGTGAGGCCTGACATACTCTGAGACCTTGAAGAGAATTTCCTGTGCACACCCACTGACTAGGCATTGCACATGACTGCAGTGTGACTGCATGTGTATTACACCTAGGTGTTATTGTATAACATATGGACAGTGTGGCCAGGTGACTGAGTAAGAGATTGTACCCAGGAGAAGATGTTAGATCCAGAGAATGTGGACTCTGAAAGGAGATTTTGCAACTATTTAAGGTAAACAGCAGACAGGTTTCTCAGTAACCTCTTATGCCATCACCATAACAACTGATACGTCACGACGAAGAGTTGGGGCCCTCAAGAGCAACAGAAGCACACTCCATCTTTTCCTTCAGAGGGTGCATCCAGGGCACATGACATTTGATGATGTAGCACACCTGCCAGTTAACACTGGAAAAGGGCCCAGGTCGAGTGAAACACCTGCCATGTCCTCTGCCAAAGCATGCCATAGAAATCAGAGGTTATAAACTGGCGTTTAGCAAGTCAGTAGTTCTCAGCTTTTACTGCACATTGGAATCACCTGGGACATTTTTTAAAAATGCTGATGATTCAACCCAAGTCTCAAGATTCTGACTTAATTGGCCAGGGGTATGACTTGGGAAGGAAGACTTCTAAAAGTTTTTTAAAGACTTTTAAAAGCAGGGAGCTTTTAAACATGATTCTAATGTGCAGCGAAGGCATAGAACTACTGAATGTGCCTGTAAGTGTGTTTTGTTTGACCTACATTACAGTGGTCTATACAGTAATTTAAATTTTAAAATTATTTTCCAATAAATAAAAATTAATTTCATATACCCCAATCATCCAGATTTTAGTCTTCTGTCGGAATATCTGTACATAGTAGGCCTGCATTCCCACAGGACATTATTCAGGTGTGCTGAGTTGCAGCCATACCTGCTGTAGGCATTTTCTCTGCCCTCCATAATCCTCTCAGCCCGCCCCACTCTCACCACAGCACAGGGCCAGAGACGGTTGCTGCCTATCATCATGCCTGCACTGTGGGTCGTCCTACATCAGTGTTAGGAGAAGTGAAATAGTGCTTATCCCTGTGTCTCCAGCAGAAGCAGGGAAGCAAAAGGCAGTCCAAGAGGGCCCTGTGTTCCCTTAGCCCTGCCGCTCATTCCCAGTGCCTGCCTGGCCCCCTGCAGTATTTGGGTATGTGCCCTTGAATTTCAATCTGTTTTCCCAGCAGGAGCTCCACAATGCCTCATAACCTATAGAGCAAAGAGCTGAGAAGGGAGAGATCCCAATCCCAATTATCTTAAGAGATAGCTCTCTGATACAAAAGAAAACTACATAAAAACAGTAAGATAAAAGGTAAGATAAAAGGGCACACGGTGGCACTAGAGTGTGTTTCAGAATTAAAGAAATGCAAGAGGCTTGTGAAATTTGTATCCATTCAGGGACAAAGGGCGCTGGAGCCAGACCTGACCTGTGAAGTGTAGAAATACCTAATCTAGAGAGGTGAAAAAAGGAAGATTGCAACATTAGGGGCGGAAGGCAGCCTTGCTTCTCAGGGAGTTGGGGCCCAGTACGGCCAGGCTTGGTTCTGTTTGAGAATCCCCCTTTTTAAGCTCACCCAGTATTAGTCCTTCCTGATGTAGCCTGTGGTCTGTGCACAGTGTCTAAGCTCCCTGCCCTCCTTTGTGTGACCACTTCATGTCTCAGGTCCCAAGGATTAGACCTGAGGTAGAGATCGGACTACTCCTGTGTGCACCTGTATTTACCCCATCAGAGCACTGATGTGGCATTTGTAAATGCTTTTGCATGAATTTTCTTCTCACAAAAATGAACATAAGAATGATTAGGCTTAAATGTAAGACCTGAAAATAAAACTCCTAGAAGAAAACATAGGGAAAAAGTCTCATGTCACTGGTCTTGGTAGTGATTTCTTGAATGTGATACAAATTTAGTACCTTAACAAAAGTGAAACCCCAATACAACCCTTTCCCAAGACCCAGAACCCCAGACACAGGCGCCCCCTGCTGGACAGTGAAGTCCTGTGGCGGGATCTGGGTGATTCTAAAGTGGTTTCCTGTGTCTCCTTCAGGAAGGGAGCCAGGGATCACAAAAGCTCCTTTCCCCTCTAGTCCTACCAAGTCATAAGATATTTTAACAATGTGTATATAAATTCAATTAAGTTGATCAACAAGCTCACCTCTGAAAACCAGAAATGGGAGGATAGTAGCAAAGATGCCGGTTACACTTTGATACGGAAGTCCTGGCCTATGCTCTGGCCTCTGGATTGCCTAAGGCAGAGAAGACAGGGCAAGGAGGGCCCTGGTTGTGGCAGAAGGTGGTGGATGGGCTGACAACTGCATTAGGCTCGGGACCGTCGGATTTCAGCAGGGTGGGCCTCCTTCCTCAGCTTGCAGATGGCCTGGTGCTCTCCACATGGGTATGCGCCGCTCATGTCCCTTTCTCTTCTCATAAAGACATGAGGTATATTGGATTGGGGCCCCATGTTTATGACCTCATTTAACTTAAATTATCTTTTTAAAAGCTCTGTCTCCAAATACAGTCACATTCTGAAGTATTAGAAGTTAGGATTTCATCACAGGAACTTTGGGGAAGCATAATTAAGTCCATAACCCTTGCCTAATTAATTAATGTTTGACACACAATCTCAGTAATATATTTATATGAGAATTATGTTTTTAACTGCTTGAAAATTCTGCTTTGCAAATACATCTGTTTGAGTCCATAAAGTCTACATGTTTCTCCTACCCCCAGCTGCTTCCCTGAGGGCTGTTGATATATTAACACAAATTCAACAAGAAGAATGACGTGGTATTTCAGATATATTCCTCTAGTCCTCTCAATGGTCAACATAGAGTTTTATTGTATAGTGAGAAGTCTCTGCCTGAAGCTTTCTTACTTTGTCAGATCAAGGATCAAACACAATCAAACATAGCCCCAGGCGACCCTGCAAGGAAACTTTTCAGAAAAAAAATCCAAACCTCCTTTTTTCTGGCCACTGAAAGTTTCAATAATTAGTATATTATTTAAATAATTCACATGTTTCATATTTATTGTCAAAAAATTTTGGAATTATTGGTCGATTAATTTGCTGAATTATCTGGTGAACTTAATCTACATTAAACTCAAGGCCATGTATCAAATTGCATTCTAGAACTGGGATTCTGATCCTAGTCCTATCATCAGTCTCTTGGGATGCACCACTATTTCCCACCCTTTGTTATAGAACAATTGCCTTAGGCACTCTTGGGTCTTGGGACTTGGAGAGGGTTGTGTTGGGGTTTCATTTTTTTTCTTAAGATGCTAAATTTGCGTCATATTCAAGAAATCATTACCAAGACCAGTGTCATGAAAACTCCCCCCTAGGTTTTCTTCTAGATTTAGCTTCAGAAAAGGCAAATGTCAGAAAAAATATCCTTGACAATTTCTCTTGTCAATCAGTCCAAGCAAATGAAATGGACTTGTCCCCAGAGGTGAAGTCACCTCCGGCAGGAAGTTAAGGATTACACTTCCAGGTGAAGCGAGAATGAGTGAAACTCTGGAGACTTAAATTTTTATCATCATTTTCAGCATTAGAACAATGTATAGATGATTAATACATATTTGATTGAGTAAACTGATAATTCAGGAGGTTCAATACTAGTACAAGGCTGCCCAAGCAGGGTGAGAATTGAGCCTAGAACTCAGAGACAGAGAAAGAGAAGAGAATAATAATTGTTGAGATCTTGTTCTCTGCCAAGTATCATTCCCCAAAAATGTATATATGATTTCATTTAATTCTTACAACACTGTATAGTGGGTGCCACTGTTACCCCATTCTACCGATGAAGCTTATCTACCAGGTCCCAGAGCAGGGCTATTCATCCATTCATTCATTTGCAAGTAGTTACTGTGCACCTACTATTTACCCAGCACCATGTCCGGGCACTGGGGTACAGTGGTGAGCAGGACAGACATGGAGCTTATATTCTGGGTTGGGAGACGTTCAGTTAGGAAGTAAAACACAAACACCACACCTGCCAGCTGGGATACACTAGGAAGGAAATCAATGGAGAGAAACAGGAATACAGGGAGAAGTCTCTTGTAGGTACAGTGGTCAGAGAAGGCTCTTAAAGAAGGAACATGCAGACTGAGGCCTGGAGGGTGAGAAGGGCTCCCCTGTGACAGCTGGAGGAAGGGCACATTCTAGGAAGAACAGCAAGGACAAGGGCGGAAGACACAGAAGGGCAAAGCCAGTCGAAGGACTAGAAAGTGTGGGACAATGAGGAGATAAGGAGCGGATACAGGATGAGCTCAGACGGGTAAGCACAGGTCAGATCTCTTTCCCCAAGGGAAAAAAAGAAAAGTATAAATATATTACATGTAATATGTAATATATAAATATATAGTTAATTATATTTAAATAATATATATTATACATATATATTATATAAACATATAAAATGTATATAAAATATACAATTATTGGAGATAACTATATATAAAATTATATATAATTTTTTACATAAATATAAACGAATATTTTATAAAATTTATATAAATAAAATATTTTTTTCTTGGGGAAAAGATCATTATAAGGGGTAGATATGAGAGATAATTAGATATATGCAATTATATTCTTGGGAAAAGAGGTAATTATATATAATATGTATTATATATGAGATATATATATATTATTGGGAAAAGAGATTCTGGGAACAAAAGATAACATTTTTTTCAAACTCCAGAATCTCTAGAAGAGTGAAAAATAAAAACAAAAATGCCATGAAAGAAACAATACATAAAAAATAATTTTGGGATTTAGAAATATAATTGGTAAAATTTTCAAATAATCCAATAAAAGGATTGGCATATAAGTCAGGGAAATCTCCCAGAAAGACCAAAAATGAAAAAGATTTTTAAAACATGAAAGAAAAGGTCCACCCTCCAATTAAAAGTAGTTCCAGAAAGGGAAAATGAGGGATAGGGGGAGACAGTGGTACAAAATTATGATAACAACAAAAATAAAAAGGGATTTTCCAGAGCCAATGAGCACACATCTTTAGATTAAAAGGATTTACTTTGTGTTCAGCACACTTAACTATCCATGAAAGGAAATGTATCCAATATAAAAATTGGCTCTGTGGTACATATTATTTGCATAGTAATTATTTATTCAACAAATATTTATTGGGAACCTTCTATATGTCAGCCACTTTTCTGGCTCTGGGGACATATCAGGGAACAGACAAGGACAGACAGGGTCCTTTAGCTCAGATAATGTGTTCTAGTGGGTTAGAGTCACACATTTAGAAAAGAGTAAGTTTGGTTTTACCTTGCATCCTTCTGAGACCAGCTTGTTCAACAGACTAAATAAACACACCTACTGAATTGTCTCAAAGGATGTTCATCCCATGTTTAAGTAACTATGGTTTTCTGAGGGGTGATCACTTCCTTTCTTTTGAGTACTTTAAATTTCCTGAATCTTTATAGTAAACATAGATCTTTTGTGCAAAACCTAAATTATTGGTTTGGAAAAAGAAATCACTACCTTCCACATGAAAAAAGGACTGGATGGGATCAGGGGTGGCAGTGATCAGAAAGACCAGTTACAGGCTATTGCAGTTATTCAGTGAGAGACAATGGCCTTGGACTAGGACAAAGAAACTTCACAGAGTTCATTATAGATTTGGGAGGTAGAAGTGACAGAACTCATTGGTGGGTTGGATGTGGGGGTAATAGAAAGCAGTGTAGGGGGGTTACTGGCAAGAATCATTTGGTATCTGAAAATATTTACTGAGGTGGCATAAATGACAAATTTCAGATTCAGGGGTGAGATTTTTTAAATCCATTCATTGGTTCTCAAAAGTTTTGAGTCTTCAAGTAAAATGCAAATAAGTATCTCAAGGTGGACATTACTCTGTAAACCTTTATTGGCCAGTATCTGTCAATTCCACACTATTCCTTGGCGGTGAGCCACAAGACAAGAAAGGCTCTACTGAAGAAGTAAAAGACCAACAAAGAACATTGTTCATTTTTTTCTTTCATTCATTCACTCATCAATAGACTGTCTGTTATGTATCAGAGATAGTAGCTAAAGAAGAAAACTCACAATTACCTTGCAGACTGTGGAAACACAGAGGGGGTGACTAGCACACACTTGGGGGGACAGAGAGGTTGGCTTCAGAAAAGACCCAGGAGGAGGTCACATTTGGCATCTGAATTGAGTTCTAGAGGATGAAGAGGAGGTAGCCACATTTTGGGTAAGCATGGCTGTGTCACAAACTACCCCTGAACATACTGGCTTAAACCTCTGTCAAAATCTTTAATGCTCATAGATTCTGTGGGTCTGGAATTCAGACAAGGTACAACAGGGAACATTCATCTCTGTTTCATGGTGTCTCAGGCCTCAGTTGGGAGACTCTCAGGATGGAGCTAGAATCACCTGAAGACAGTTCACTCACATGTCTAATGGCTGAGGCTGGCTGTTGTCTGGGAGCCTCAGTCCCTCTCTCTGCTCAGACTACTTTGGATTTCCTCAAAATATGATGGCTGGTCCCACAAGAGAGAATCCCAAGAAGAGGAACTTAGGAGAAAGCTATATCCTTTTTATGACCTAGGCTTGGGAGTCATGCAACATCACTTTTGAGGAGTGTCAAAGTGCCAGGAGCATGTGGAATGGGATAAATATTGGTGTGGCTCTCTTTGCAAAATCTAATCTTCCACACCAAGCAAAGACAGAATTAGGGAACAACATGAGGTTACCTAGCAGGGAAAGCCAGCATTTCTGGCTCTGGAAACTACATGTAGTTTGTAGAAACAAATATGTCTAGATGTCTCCTGATAGCCATTCTTCCATTCATGTCACAACAGGATTTCCAAATTTTAGTTGGACATATTGACTGCTCAGCTAAATGACTCTATTTCCCAGCCTCCCTTGCAGCTAAGTAAGGTCATATGATTAAGTTCTGGCCTAGGAGATGCAAGTGAAAGTATTAGGTGGAAATTCCAGAATGTGTCTCTTAAAGGGAGAGGATGCACTTCCCTCCACCCTGCTGCCTGGAATACACCTGTGATGGCTGAAGTACTAGCAACTATTTTGGACCATGAGGACCAGGCAGTTAGTAGAGCAGTGAACTGGGAGGAGCCTGGATCTCATATAACTTTGTTGTACTACCCAAGAACCCTAGGCTGCCTATTTCCTGACATCTTTGGATGTGAAAGAGAAATAAACTTCTAATTGTTTAAAACATTATTTTCTTGTTCACTGTTATATTCAGCAAAATTGTATCTTAATCAGCATGCTTGGATTAGCTGGAGAGCAGGGTACACAGAAGAAAGTGGAAAGAACCCTTATCTTGATGGTGGTGAAAGGGTGCTACAGTTTTCAGATTGTTTTATTTAGAAGATCACCCTGGTGACACTGGCTTAATTCACAATTTTGTCCCAGACATACCCTACTGCAGTGGTTCTCAAACTTTACGATACATCAGATTTCCCTGAGGGTATGTTAAAACACAGACTGCTGGGCCCCACCTTAAGAGTTTCTGATTCAGTAGGTCTGGATGGGGCCTGAGAATTTGCATTTCTAACAAGTCCCCAGGCGATGCTAAAGCTGCTGGTCCACACATTTTGAGAGTCACTGCCCTAGAATAAGTCCTGTCAAAGTACCCTAAGGGCAGGCAATGGGTTCTAGGAAAGTTCGTCCCCCCACTCACCCCTTCACCCCCCAACCAGACAGGCATTGGTATTATTTTCACACCACCGCCTAGTACCTGCCCTGGGGCTGAAGTAACCTAGAGAAGGAGAAGAGGCACTGGGTCCTACAAGATCTCTCAACATCTTTCTCTGCCCAAGCCAAGTGCCCCAGCTTTGTACACAGGTGTGCCTGATTCCTTTGACTACCTCCAAGGATCTGGAGAAGGGCAGATTCTTGTGAGGCCTTAATATTCTCTGCTCTGCTACTCTGAGCCTGTTTCCTTCGGTGAAAAGATAGGGCAGTGATATCAATTTTGCAGGGAATTGGAGCATGTGCCAGAGCCCTTTCTATGCTAGAATGTGCTAAGCAGGCTGGTTAATAATAGTGCAACTCTCCAAGTGCATAATGAAGTTCTAAGGATGTGGGGAAGGGCATCCCTGCTGGTCTGGCAGGGTCTGGAGCCATGGCTCACAATCGAAACACTTCCCTTTGTCTCCAGTGGAATCTTCCAGTGTGGTTTCAGTGAGGGCTTCTCAGCTTTGGCATCACTGACATTTTGGTCTAGATAATTGTGTCGTGGGGCCATCCTGTGCATAGCTGGACGTCTAACAGCATCCCTGGGCTCTACCCACTAGATGCCAGTAACACATACATCCCTACCCCCGCCTAGTTGTAACAATCAAAAGCATCTCCAGACATTTTACGGGGAAAAATGGTTTCTTCATGCCTGACCTGTATATTATAAGTGCTTAATAAATGGCTGCTTAGAATTAACTGTATGAGGAGAGTATCTCTCATCCAAAAGAATGCCCTGGACTACCTCTCTGATAGCTAGTCAGAGCCCACCTCCTCTACCCTTTTTTTTCTTCTACAAATAATTCACTGAACACATTTTTATTGAGCACCCACTATGTACACCAGACCCTGACATAAGCACTGTTCATACAACAGAAGACAAAACAAGAATCCCTGCCCCCTTAATGGTAGTACAGCACGGAGAATAGTTGATGATCCTGTAACATCTTACTACACTGATAAATAGTGACCGCACTAGAAGGGTGAGGATTTAATAATATAGGTAAATAGTGAACCACTGTGTGTATAATTGAAACCAACATAAGATTGTATATCAATACCTTAATTAAAAAAAGAAGATCCCTGCCGCTAGCAGAGTTCCTGGAGCTTACGATCTAGTAACATCAAGACAGGAAATTAATCCATGGAGAAAACCACCAAGTTATAAGCCAAAGGACAAGTCCTCTGAGGAGAAACGATGTCCTCTACCTGACTTTTTCAAAGCCCTGTGCAAATGATGCTTCTTCCATGAAGACTTCCTTGACTGCCTCCACCCCTAGATGTATATACTCTCCCACTGAATGCTGACACCCATTGGTTTGTGTTCTAACACCTGTCATTTAGTCTCCCAAGTATTGATACATGTGTCTCATCTCCACTATTCACAAAGTTCCAATGGGGCTTTGTTAGACCTTGAGCACATTCTGTCTCCTCTGCCCAATATCTTCCCTATAAAAATGGTACTCTGCTATGCACATTTGACATTTTCTAAAGCATATAAGCAACATGAAAGAAACTTACACAATTTCTATTTTTTGCAATATACAACCTAAGTAAAATTTCAAGACGTATTAACAACTTAATATTTATTGTGCATTTAACAGGGTCTAGGGCCTTTCCAAAGAAAAGCTTTACGTAGATTAACTCATTTTATCCTTACAACGACCCCCACGAAGCAGAAACTTATAAACCTCACTTTATGTATGAGGCACAGAGAGGTTAATTAATATGCCTACTGGTCACACAGCTAGAAAGTGGGCAGAGTTTGGCTTTAGACAAGGCAGTCCGTCTCCTGTCTGCAGGGTCCTAACTACTCTCAGCTAGACTGGCGGCCAAACAACTTCAGGACCTGTACCCATCCGGTTCACAGCAAGACCGCAGGTCCTGAAGCCTTTCTGTGTAGGATTCTGCACTGGGCTGAAGTCTCCGAGGTCAGCGACCTTGGTTACCAACTCACTGTTGCCCAAGCGGTAAGCCCCGTGCTTTGCACGATGCAGGCTCTCCACTTTTGTTAAAAGAGTGCAGTGCTGGGTGGGAAGTTCTTCCCGAGGTCTAACCACTGACTGTTTCCCACAGCCGACAGAAGACCTCAGCGAGAAGCCAGGCACAGGCGCCGGCGACCCTTGGCCACCAGGTGTCGCTGCGGCGTCCCCCGAGGCGGAGGGAGGAGCGGCCGCAGATCGCGAGCAGTATGTGGACGCTTGGGCGCCGCGTGGCTGCTGGCCTCCTGCCCGGCTCGGCGCCCTCGGGCTCGTCCCAGGCCCGCGCCGGGAACCTGCGGCACACGAAGGCCTCCCCGCTCCACTGCCGCTCGGGCCTGCGCCTCGGGACCACCGCATCCTGCCTGCAGGGCGAGTCGGCAAGTACCAACTCAAAAGCCGCGGGGGCCGCGCGCCGGCGGCGGGAGGCCGCGCACGCCGGGACGTACGGCACGCACGCCGGGCACGCGCGCCGCTGCCCCTCCGTGGGACTGAGCTGCTGGGGCGGGGGGCGCGCTGGCCCCTGCCGGGCTAGGGTTCCAGGCCTGGGCCCGCGGCCTGGCAGGCCAGCCCTGTTCTTCCTGGGTGCGTTGGCATTGGCTTCTGCTCTCTGGTGAACAGAGAGAGACCTTTTCCCGTAATGCAACGCAGGAGAAGGGTACCGGCCTAAAGGCGGGGCAGGTGGACGGGGATGACTCCAGGGGATCAGTGGTTGTCTCTAAGCTCGCCACTTTTCTTTGCCAGAACTTAAAATTTAAGTGTGTACTAGATACTGTAATATATACTAGGTACTCTATGTTACATATTAATATACAATAGATACTCTATATTATATATTAATATATACTAGGTACTGTAATATACATCTACGTTGTGTAATAGAACGATACAGACCTAAACAGACAGTTCTTCAAAGAAGAAAAACAAATGGCCAGCAGGCACATGAAAAGATGCTCCACATCACTAATCATCAGGGAAATGCAAATTAAAACCACAGTGAGGTATCACCTCTCACCAGTTAGGATGGCCACTACCCAAAAGACAAGAAACAACAAATGGTGGTGAGGATGCAGAAAAATAGGAACCCTCCTACAATGCTGGTGGGAATGCAAATTGGTGCTGTGGAAAGCAGTATGGAGGGTCCTCAAGAAACTAAAAGTAGAAATACCATTTGACCCAGTAATTCCACTCCTCGGAATTTACCTGAAGAAAACACAATCCCTGATTTGAAAAGATACATGCAGCCCTAGGTTTATTGCCACACTATTTGCAATAGCCAAGATATGGAAGCAACCTAAGTGTCCATATCAATAGATGATGGATAAAGAAGATGTGGTACATATACACAATGGAATGTTATTCAGCCATAAAAAGAAAAGAAATCCTGCCATTTGCAACAACGTGGATGGATCTAGAGTGTATTATGCTTTTAGTAAAATAAGCTAGGTGGAGAAAGACAAATACCATATTTCACTTATGTGAAATATAAAACAGCAGTAGACTCATAGACACTGAGAAATGACTAGTGGTACCAAGGGGGAGGGATTGGGGTGGGTGCAGGGCAGGAGTGGGGGGAAATAAGAGAGCACAGTAATTACCAATCACAATATAAGTTGATCAGGGGATTGTTGAACCATGGTGATGTACATTTGAAACCAACATAAGATTGTATATTAATGATGCTTTAAAAAAAGTAGTATGGTATAATAAAATAGTGTATATATCAAGATAACAGTACATTATGAAAAATATATAATACTATATTATATAAATAGGAATAATATTTGAGCCATGTTTTCAAGGATGGGCCTTTATGAATGAAATGCTTCCTTCCATCGATATGACAGTGTCAAGCCTACAGAGTACAGCAGCTAGAGCAGAAGGGCTTTTGGAAATGACTGGGCCTGGGTTCTAAATTCTGGCTCCTTGGAGCCGTTTGACCTGTGGGATCCCTGGAAGGGGCATGGCTTCCCTTTTCTGTGAAGTGGAGATAAAGGGTAACACCCATTTTGCGGAGCTGGTGTGAGGATTAAATTGAATTTAACATAGTTAATTCCACTTTCTTTCCTTGGTGATGCAAAAAATATCTGACTCCACAACTTGAAAGGAGAAAACCCAAAGAATGGCTATGGGGTCGAAGAAGACTTCCCAGGAGGGTGGAAGTGAAGTTTAATCAGGGTCTCAAAGATGGCAAGGGAGTGTTGAGGGGCATTCCGGAAGGAGAGAACGGCTTGAGCAAAGGCCCGGAAGGCAGACGGAGATCAGTTCTGAGTGGCTGGTTTTCATCTGTGGTGATGAAGGAGGCAGGTGAAGTCCAACCCAAGTTGGGCATGAAGCCCTGGAATTTGGATTTTAGGCTTGAACTACCCACTGACGTGTTATTTGCCCATGTTTGAAGAAATATAGGGACTGGTCGCCAACACTCAAAGTGTTGGCAAGGGATTTCCTGGCTTCTCAGGCAAAACTGGCAGCTGTGGCCATGCTGGTCCCACAGTCCCCCAACTCAGAATGCAGGCATTTATTAGTCTGCCCCTCCTGTGCCTGCTTCCACCTGGCACCATGGATTGTCAGCCGTTTTTAACTCAGGAGAGTGACAAGACACGGTGTGGTCTTTTGGGTGGTATCTAGTGGCTGTGAAGGGCTGTTAACTCAGAAGCATGGCCAGTTGGCACCTGGGAGGTGGGCGCTGGACACACACTGGGATTAGGGGTCTCTGGGAGGTTGCTAAGTGGTTAACAACCCAGGTCACCTGTTGGGCCACTTTTTCACAGTAAATTAATCAGGTTCCTTTCACCTGTCTACTCCTTACACATCTCCAGTACTTGTGGAGTTGAGTCAATGACGATGGCAACTGGGACTGCCACCCTGTTTAATTTTTTTAAGGCCTTAACTGTCCTCAAGTTGATGCTTAAAATCTCTTGTATTCCAAAATTCATCAGGACCTGAGTTCATTTGGGAGGGATCTTCCTTATCCTTATTTTTTCAACCCCCTAGTTCTGTGTCAACAGCAGCTTTCCAACAGAAACAGAATGGCAGCCACATGTGTTATTCTAAATTTTCTCGGAGGTATACTGAAAGAGTTAAAAGAAACAGGTGAAATTCGTTTCAGCAATACATTTATGTACCTTAGTTTTACCAAAATATTATCATTTCAACATGTAATCAATACTAAAAAATCATGAATGTGATACTTTACATTTTTTTGTACTCACTCTTCCAAATCCAGCACGTATTTCCCATTTCTAGCACATGTCCATTCAGATGTCAAACTGAATTTATCATGGAAATACTTGATCTATAGATTTTATAAATTCACAACTGAAAAATGCACACACTCAAGTTGTTCCGAACATATTAAAAATTTCCAGTAACTTTATTGAGTATCATTTTAAAATTAAGTAAAGTTTAAAAGCCAGTTCCTCAGATATACTTGCCACATTTTAAGGGCCTAGTGGCCATGTATGACTAGTGGCTACCATACATACAGCTCTGGAGTAGAGCATATTTACCTTCTGACTGTTGGATTCCAGCTCCAGCTGCTCTCCAGAGCCCAGAATCCATAGACATGCCTCGTAAGCATGTAGCTTAGAGGCACGGGGGGGGCTCTGGTTCCATCAGGCGGCTCGTGGCCCTACTGAGCGTGTGACAGTGCTGGGCCTATAAATATTCCCCTTCAATGCAAGAAGTAGCCCCAAGGAGGAGATAACTAGATGTTACCACCTCTTCAATAATTTCATAAGCTCCTGCTGCAGCCCCTTTGCACACCTTGGAAGGTTCTTAGACATCCGTTAATTTTCCTAGACGGACAAGACTATCACCTATGACCCATGAGCTTTTGGCCTTCGACAAGCCCATTAATGCCCTATTTCACTTTCATTTTTTGTCTTTCACAGACAGTACACACGAGTTCACACAATGGTGTATATAAAGTATCTGTATTGTTTAAAGATTAATAACGAACTCCCATGTCCCCACCAGCAGGTTAAGAAATAGAATTCTGCTTGTTCCTTGGAAGGCCCCTCATGCTGACCCCATTATAGCCCTGCTGTCCTGAATTCTGTCAGTCAAACCTCCTTTTCTTAGAGTCTCACTTCCTCTGTGTGTCTCCCAAACCACATACTGCTAATATAAAAAACATTTTTCTGTATTTACTCTGCTGTGACATGCTCCTTGTGCTCGATGTTGTCTTTGAGACTTGTGGACAGCGATGCACAGTTATCATTTATGTTTTCTCTGCTGGGTAGTTTCCCATTGGGTAAGTCTGTCACACTTTATCCAGTCTCCTCC
The DNA here is from genome assembly GCA_032199065.1 of Smutsia gigantea. Lineage (NCBI taxonomy): Eukaryota > Metazoa > Chordata > Mammalia > Pholidota > Manidae > Smutsia > Smutsia gigantea. Next base: position 69,534 of record JAVSCE010018617.1, on the reverse strand, counting down.
TCGTGGCTTCTGGTTGATTCCATTGGGCTGTTGTGACGATGGGGCTGCTGTGGGTGTTCCTGTGTGTAGACAGAAGCTCCTTGTGGGTGAATTCTTCAGACTGGCATTGCTGGGTGAGGGGCCAGCAAATATTCAACTAATCTGATGCCAGGAGAGGTTGTATTAGTTCATCCTTCCAGCAGCGGGTGAGGACGGATTCAGTCTTCAGATGTTGTTTTGACAGGGCCCAGGGTGATGAGCGGATCCTGGGAGTGGATGCTGGCCTCCCTGCTAGCCACCAGAGGCCAGGCCTCACCAGGGTGGACCTTAGTTGAGTCATATAGGCCTGAGACTCTAGGCCTAGGAACTAGCTAGTATTTCCTCAAATGCCTCCCATGAGTAGCCCATCACTGAGTACACAGATTGACTGACCCCTGGAGACTCAAGCTAGGCAAACCTACCCTAGAAGGATACCCCAAGGGCTCCAGGTGGCCTGGAAGCAGGAGGGGTGGCCACTGGTGGCTTCAAGTGGAACACTCATAAAACAACCCTCACCATCATGAATTCCAACTGCCTCCCTCAAGCAAAGAGAGGCAGCTTCTCCCTTGGGCAAGGGTTGAATTTTGTCTCCAACCTCCTGCCTCTCCATACTTTTGTTTACATGCTTCGAAACAGAAATTTACTGAAGACCCTCAGGCCCTGTGTTTGGAAGATTCACATCCTGTTGTTTAATCCCCTTAACCAGTCTGCAAGGTAGGTACCATGATCCCTGACTTCAGAGGAAGAAACAGAAGTTCCGAAAGGTTAAGCAGTTACCCAGGGAATGTTAGATCAGGGAGACCAAGTGAGAGACAAGGCAAGGAGTCTTTGGCGACAGTTCCTTTTGTGGTTAAAAACAGCTAAATAGAGACATCTAGCTGTGAATGAGTAACTTGTCTTAGACCAAACCTCCCACCCAGAACAACCATCAAAGATAGAAAAATTTAAAAACAAAACAGACACATGAGGAGTCAGCATATAGAGTTATTCTGCGTGTGGAGAAGCGTTATTTCTGTTCAGGACCTATCCACCCAAGCCACACATGGTGTTTGCAGTGATTGCAAGGTGTTCAGATTCTGTAAATCCAAATGTCATAAAAACTTGAAAAAGAAGTGCAATCCTCGCAAGGTCAGGTGGCCTAAAGCCTTCCGTAAGGCAGCTGGTAAGAGCTGATGGTAGGTAATTCATGTGAGTTTGAAAAATGTAGAAATGGACCTGTCAAATACCAGCAAGAGCTATGGAATAAAACTATTGATGCAGTGAAGAGAGTTGAAGAGATCAAACAGAAACGCCAAGGTAAATTTATAATGAACAGATTTGAAAAAAAAAATAAAGAACTACAAAAAGTTCAGGAAATCAAACAAAACATCCTTCTCATCTGGGCTCCTCTTGCAGGCAAAGGAAAGCAGCTGAAATTAAAAATGGTACAGAAATCACAACAGGATGTGGACATGGAAGATATTTCTTAAAAATCTTACTCTCTGTAACCATTTCTATAAGTGCATTAGAAAACCTCCTTTGGAGACTTAGAACTTCTAAATTATCAACTTACATTTTACATCAGGTCTCTCAAATGAAAGGTAATTAAAAGTATGTCTCTCCTTCATTGCCATCTGCAAAATGTTAGATATTTTGGATGTTAGATTGTATCTCAAACCTTCACTAATCAGTGGAGATGTAGATTATGAAAATTCCTCATCAATACAGAAGCAAGTTGTGGATATAAAATGAATATGCCATTTAGATAATGGCAGTAGGCAACATTTGTGAAATAACTAATGACAAAAATTCATGGCTAGTGATAATATAAAAGAAAGTAAAAACAAACAAACAAACAAAAAAGACCCAGAAAGATAGATGTGTGAAGGTATCAGAGAGACTAAGACAGCTAGGACTTGAGGGGCCAGGATCCTGGCAAGAAGGACCCCACATTTCAAACATGTCCCCTCCATGTCTGGAACCTATATGGTTCCCAGGTTTGTGATTCTTTCCTTTGTGGCCTGGACCCTGGAGCCACACAGCTTGGGTTCACATCCTTGCTCTGCCACTTTGTATCTGTGTCACTGGGGCCAGTTACCCTTCTATGCCTCAGTATCTTCATCCATACAATAGAAATGCAGTCGATCCTCATTATTCATAGACCCTGTTCTTGTGAATTTACCTAATCACCAAGATTTATTCGTAACCCCAAAATCAATACTTGGGGTGCTTCCGTGGTCATTTGCAGACACACACACCACAGCAAAAAATGAGTCACCCCATGGTCACATGTTCCCAGCTGAGGTCATACAAGGTGACACTCTGCCTTATTTCAGCTCTCATACTATAAACAAGCATCCTTTACACCACCTATTTAGTGGCATGTTTTTTGCATTTTTGTCTTTTCCACTGTTTAAAATAGCCCCCCAAGGATCACACCACCCCGCTAGCATCTAGTGTCCCTAAGCACGGGAAGGCTGTGACATACATACCTTACTAAGGAAACACGTGTGTTAGATAAGCGTCGTGCAGGCATGAGCTACAGCGCTGTTGGTCCTGAGCTCAATGTTAATGAATCAACGATATATATTAAACAAGGTGTCTTGAAGTAGAAACACACGTAAAACAAGGTATTGATTAATTGGTGAAAATGTGACTGGAGGCTTGCAGACACCTAACCTCGTGTTTCCCTTCGGAGAAATTCACTAATCTAGTGTTTGTGGCAACTTCATAGACCATCACTGCTGTGAGGAATGACCATTATAACCCTACTTCCCTCACAGGGTCATAATGGGGATGAACAGAGTCCACGTCTGTAAAGACTGAGAACGGTACTGGAATTGTGAGCTCCCTAGGTGTGTGATGGCCATAACTGATCATCACGGCGGCTCGCTCAGGTCTCCTCCACAGCCACCCTTGCTGATCCTGCTGCGGTGTCCTGCACCCCCATTGCTCCTTGCCTGCTCACTCCTCAGCCCCATGCCCTCCGTCTTCCCCTTTCTGAACTTGCCAAGGCCTCTGATGGCTCCAGAGAATAACTCACAGCCTTTGACCCCGTCTCTTGGTGGCAACCAGAGTGACCTTTGGAGAACGTCACAACCAGCCTCTTCCAGCCCTTTGGTGCCTTCAGTAGACCTGTGGCCTCCTGCCTGCCTCCATCCCTCCCTGCCACCTCCACTCCGGCTGTACCACTTTTGCTCCTTTAAGGGCTCCATCCCCTCCCACACAGTAGGACCCCTTCACCCTCTGCTTGTCCTCCTCTAGCTGTTAACCTGTCTCTCCGGCTGGTTAGTAGGGCTGGCAGTAATCAACTCAGAATCCATCTCCTCAGAGCAATTATGTATTAAAGGACATGAGCAGGTCACACTGTCTCCTGCAGATCATGTTAATAAGATCTGTCAGACAGCAGCCTGCAGTTAGAACCTCTCTTCTGGACACCAGCAGACTTCTGTCTCTCACTATTTGGTGTTGCCCATTTTAGTCAGATTCTAGGAGTTTGGCGATGCTTCCCCACCCTGCCGGTGCAAACCACATTTCCGACTAGCCCAGAGCAGTGCTGCCCAGGGCCCTCCCACAGTGGCAGATATGTTCTGTGTCTGTGCCCCTGGCCACGTGAGGCCACAGGACTGGAAGTGTGGCCAGTGCCACTGAGGAACTGACTTTGTACATTTTATTTTATTTCAGTAAATGTAAATTTAAATAGCTTCATGTGGCTACAATATAGGACAGCACAGGCTTAGAGAGTGACCAGAACACAATATAATTCATTAAAAGAAGCTGAAAAGATTTCCTGAAAAATGTTAACACAGTCCCTCTGGGATGTCAAAGTGGTGATACTTAAACCGTGCATTAGTGGACTGGAATATACTAAAAAATGGTAATGCTATTCTTAAATTTGACTTTCAGAGTTTGAACCGCCCCTGCCTCCACCAGATTCTGAATGTCAAAAAGCAGAGTATCTGTTTGATGAATTTGAGGACAGCAGGAACTTTGAGCAACCCTGGGTAAGAAAAAGCCCCTTCCATATTAGAGATCTCTTCCTCCCTCCTCTCCTCCCTCCCTCTCTCTTAATATACAACACATGCACACATAAACATACTTCTATTAGCTTTTATTTCTTGCACTTCTCTTTCCTTTGTTTTTATCAAAAAAAAAACCCATCCTATATAAAACCTGTTTTCTCCCTTAGCACCAGCACTTAAGCATCTTTCCACATTACTAACTATCCACCATATTACTTTTAATGAAATAGTATTAAATTTTATGGATGTACTATAATTCATTTAACCCAGCCCCTACTGTTGGACATTTAGATTGTTTCCAGTTTTGTACTTACTCTATTTGGTATCTTAGTAATTTGGGTAGGCCTAGCTTTTTTTAACAAATAGAACCAAAACCTGTGATGGCTCACGCCAGGCATGGTTTGTGTCCCCCTGTCAGGTCAGGTGGCCATGCCTCTGTGAAAAATGATTCAGGGGACTGGGCTTCTCCTACCTTCCTGTCACCTGTCAGTACCTTACTGTCCTCTGCATGGTTGAGGCTGGGTCACCCTGTCCAGGTCCCACTGTAAAAACAGACAAGAGTACAGAAGGCCTGGAAGTGGCACTTGTCCCTCACATTTCAGTGGGAAGGACTCGGTCACATGGCCCCAGCTAACTGCAGGGAGGCTGGGCGATACAGCCTAGTGGGTGTCCTGCGAGAAAAATGGGCTCTGGTGGAAAGCTGCCAGGCACTGCTCCAGTCTCCGCCCTGCTGCTGCTGGCTCATGGACCCACCCTCCTCGCACACACACACACTGACCCCCAGGCCCAAGGCTGCAGCCACAGTCCCGTGTGGTCACTCATCTACCTCAAAGGCTAAGATCTCCAGGTGACAAGCAGTGTCTCTCTCAAGTCTAGGAATCACTTCTCTGACACACGCAGAAACACACATACGGTAGCTACTACAACATACAACAGCTACTATTCAGGAAAGAGACGCGGCCCTGGCCCACAGCAGCGATGGAGCCCCCCGGGCAGCACTGTTACTGCCTCTGGCCTGGCAGAGGGGGCGCTCCTCCATGAAACCCTGGTTCCACCCCCGGGAGGCTCCTCCTTACCCATCCCTGACCTTGGCCATAAAGTAGGCAGGCAGTGGGAAGTGTGCCCTCCTTAGGGGTGGGCAGCCTTCAGAGCCCACTTCCTGAGGATAACAGCTGGGGGTTCCAAAGGCTCTCTTCAGGCTCCAGTAGACCCTGGTAGGCCAGACCCGTTTTTCTTCGATAACAGGAGGCCTCTGACCTCTTCACTCCCAGTCAGTCCCATTGCCGGGAACCCCATCCAAAGTTCTTTAGACGGGAGCCTCAGGCTGCCTTGCTTTTCGCATCCTGGCCCCCTGCCCAGCTCTCTCAACCTAAGAGCAGGTTGCCTGAAGCCGTGTGAAACAGTAAGATCGGAGACCAGCCACACCCTCCCCCTGGTTTCTGCAGCAGGACTGGGTCCTCTTTCTTGGCTCCATGAGAAACCTTGGTTGTATAGAGCCTTGGATCCTTTCTTTGGCTTTTCTCTTTGAGGCCTTTCGTCCCCAGATGCTCCACGCCATCCACCTGCCTGCAGGTGTGCCAGTTCTGTCCTGGCCACTGTTCTCATGTCACACCCGCCAGCAGCAAGGAGCCACCCACAGGCAGGAACAGCGTACGTGTCCCAGAACTGCAGGCTCACTGTTGGCCTTCCACGCTCCCACAGGGAGCAGGCTGGCAGAGGGCCTTGCGAGCCCCCAGTCCGTGGTGTCTGTCGCTGGCCCTTCCACAGTCTCTGGGCTCATACCATGTCTGCATACTCGAGGGTTTTGTTTTGACAACACCATTTCCAGCTCCTCCCCATCCAGATTCTCTGCTACTGTCCCCCTCGCCCCTGCAGGCACTCTGAGGTTGGGCTGGCCTTGCAGGAGGCGCCGAGTCCAACTCCCTTCTTCAGGGTCTAGTTCCAGCCCCTGGGGAGCCCACCTTTGTCCTGCCATGTGTAGGAGGACCGTGCACATCTGCCGTGGCCCAACTGGTTCCTGTCAGGTAGCACCTGCCAAGATCTTGATTTTGGACTTTATACCCAAGTCAGGTGTGTCTTTATGTTCCCCACACTCCTCAAGACACATGTCAGCTCCTTTTCCAGTTGTCCCCAGCTCCCTCTCCATTGGCTGTAACTGAGAGGAGGGAGAGGGAAAGTCCAGCACACCCTACCAGGCCCAGCACTCTCTTTAAAGACCAGCCCCTCGCCATTTCCCGATCAGTCCGTAACCTTCCCTGTGGCACCCTTGAGGCGTGGCAGTCGTATGGCAGATCTTTATGCCTTGCATTCGTTGTCTAGCAGCCACTGGTGTCTCATTTTAGGCCTCTTAGAAACTCTCAGCTGATGATGTCTGGTATACATTTTGTAACCTAAAGATACACCCTTACAGGGGCCCAAAAGCTTGTACTAGGGTGTTTATTATAGCAATACTCTCATACCATAATATTCAACATTTTTAAATGTACCAAAAAATTCAACATTTAAAAATATTCCAGTCAGTGGATTTTTATATATTCACAGAGTTGTACAACTTTTACCACTAATGCCAGGCATTTTTATTGCTCCACAAAGAAACCCCCTGCCCATTAGCGATCATTCCCCATTCCTCCCCAACCTGATCTACCAATTAGCAACCACTAATCTACTTCCTATCTCTATGAATTTATAGTGATGTTTAAAAATTGAAAAATAGTATGAAATAAAAATTGTGTATTTTTCAATAAAAATTGGAAAATAATGAAATACGTATACAAGAATGTCTCCAAGTCCTAAATACACAGCTTGATAAATTTTCAAAAGCTAAACATCTCATTAAGAAATAGCTCAAGAAACAGAATGTTGTATCAGCTCCCAAAGCAAACCTCCTGCTTGCCCCTACTTATCAACCCCTCCCTGCCCCACAGTAACTACCAGTCTGATTTCCAATTATTATGGCTTAGTTTTGCCTGTTTTTTTACTTCATATAAGCTGTATCATTGAATATATTTCTGTGTGGCTTCTTTCAGTCACCATTGTGTTTATGAAATTCATCCATCATTATATAACATGTTACATTTATAAGCAGTTCTATTTTGCTCTATAGTATTCCACTGTATGAATGTACCACAACTTACCTATTGTATTACTTATGCATGCTTGGGCAATTTATAGTTTGGGGCTTTAAGGTACTTCTGCTGTGAACATTCCAGTATAGTGCGTGTCTTTTGGTGAACCTAGGTGTGCATTTCTGTTGGGTATATACGCAAGAGTGGATTTGATGGCATATGACTATTCAACTTCAGCAGATAATGTCCCAACAGACTTGCCCGGTGTCCCATTTACTTGCCCATCAGCAGTATCTGAAAGTTCTGAATGCTTCACTTCCTAGTAAACTCTTGATATTACCTGTTTCTTTCATTTTAACCATTCTGGTGGTTTCTCATTATGATTTTCTTCATTTGTCTTTTCCTGAATATTAACAAAGTTGTGGAGCCTTTCATATTTTCATATGTTCATTGGCCATCTCTTTGCTAATGAAATCTGTTCAAATATTTTATCCATTTTTCTATTGGGTTTCCTTTTTCTTACTGATTGGTAGGAGTCCTTCATATATTCTAGAAAGAAGTCCTTTTCAGATAAATATAATGCAAATATTTTCTCCTACTTTGTAGTTTGCCCAACAAAAATTTCAATAACAAAAGCAATGGAAACAACTTCAAGGTCAGCTAAAGGAAACAGGTTGAATAAATAACATAAAACACTACTATGAATATTAGGTGCTTTTTTGTACTTTAAAAAGACTAAAACAAAGGAGACTGTTATCACAGTTGACTCGGGGGATGGGTATGGCCTATTTGGGAAGAAAGGCTTACTTCTCTGTAAGCCCTTTCATGCTGTTTAAATTTTTCCTCAATACATGTTAGCTATTTTTCATATTTTTAAAGTTTAAATAAAAACTGATGTTAGCAACATGGAGAAGTGTGGTAATCCTATATTTTTGGTTATTTCTGTGTCTCCTCAGCAACTCTCTAGATGAGACCACCTATGAAAGGCTGGCAGAAAAGACACTGGACTCCTTAGCAGAGTTTTTTGAAGACCTTGCAGACAAACCTTACACATTTGAAGACTATGATGTCTCCTTTGGGGTAACTCTTTGCTTATTTTCATTTTTCTGTTTTTCTCTAAGAATTTTATTTTCACTAAATTTATATTTCACTAAAATAAAGAATTCCCCTCTAGTACAGTGAAAGCATCCAGCAGCTATTGGTGGAACCAAAAGACTAGCATTCATGTGCCAGCCTTGCTCTGCCAGGCTTGTGACCCTGTGACCTTGGGCAAGTCACTCAGCCTCTTTGAGCCTCATGTCTGCTCAGGTTCTCATGCTTCATTTGATACCCTTGAAGGTAAGTCAGGGAGGGACTTGGGCATGGGTTTGTCTAGCAAGATGCCTCTCATCCTGCAGGCATGGGGACCACAGGACTAGACTGCTAGTCCTTACTCAGGGTAAGGTATTGCCCAGGAGGTATTCAGACCACACAGACCGGGGCCCTGCTTCTGGAGATTCTGATGCAGTAGGTGAGAGTGCATTCCCAGGAAGCCTGTTTTTTTTTTTTTTTATTAAGGTATCATTGATATACAATCTTATGAAGGTTTCACATGAGCAACATTGTGGTTACTGCATTCACCCATATTATCAATTCCCCCACACACCCCATTGCAGTCACTGTCCATCAGCCTAGTAAGATGCTATAGAGTCACTACTTGTCTTCTCTGTGCTGCACTGTCCAGGAAGCTTATTTTTTAAAAGCGCGCCCAGGGTACCCAGGATTCTATTGGGTACCTTGTGTCCCTCCTAGAGATTTTGATGTAATTGGGCTGGGGTGTGGCCCAGGCAGGACACTGGGGTTTTTTAAGTTTTTAAAAACACTCTCAGATGATCCTAATGTACAGTTGGGGTGAGAACCACTGGCCTGGGTGAAACTTGGGCCCCAGATCCTGCCAAGGAGTGCTATTGTGTATCAATTGGCCACCAGGTGGCGGACTTGAGCAAGGGTCAACCTTTCGGTTTAGAATTTTGCTTAGATCTTAAGGGGAGAGTTTTTTTTTTTTTTTTTTTTTTTTGCCGGTAGGAGAAAATCCCCCACGGAGGTTAATACTCTTGACAATTAATTAATACCAGGAAATGTCATGCAGTGTGCATTTTTAATTAAACCATGGAATTATTTAGCACAACCATCTGTCAGGCTAACATAATAGAAATAATGTTGGATAATGCTATAGAAGCCCTGGATAGAGAAATGACTCCATCACGTGGAGCAGGTAGCAAAACCTAAGAGAAAGTGTCCAGCCTGGTTGTAAGGACAGTGAGGGACTTGGCGGTAAAACCAGGGGCACCAAGGCAAGAAAGGATTGAATGCCTTCCAGGTGGCCTCTCCCACAGTGGTTGCTGCCAGCCCCAGAAAAGGCAGCCGTGTGGGGCAGGGCTTCAGAAGTGCTTACAGCCAACCTCAGAAGGCAGAGCTGCCCAGGGTCACTGCACACAGGCCTCCCCAGCTTGGCCATCTGTGGTGATGAGAGCCGGAGCAGTTACAGGTCTCCTCGACCCCAGCCTCCCTACCGGGGGCTGTGCTAGAGGGAAACCAGGTCTCAGGCTGAACTCTGCCGAACATGCCCACATTTATTACCGTGCCACAGAAATGGTTACACACCCCCGTCCTTACAGGCTTAGTGAAGCCCCAGCCTGACTCAAGCACTTTGCATGAATGTTTCATTGGAGGCAAAGGTACCAGTATTCTGGCAGCTAGACGCTGTCACTGAGTCAGGCTACCAAAGCTCCTGGGCAGTGGTGGGTCACAGGACCTTAACCGGATCCTACCCTGAGTATCTCTCTGAAGAGTCAGCCAGCCGCTGGGCCTTCCAGATTCTGTGCTTACTGCTGCATGGGAAGAGGCTCCCGTGTTTGTCTAGCCGATCCATATACCTTGAGCATCATTCTGCTCACGGGGAAAAAACTGTTTCTAACAAATCATTTGCCAATTAGGAAATTCTCCAGTGTGGATGTAGAAACCAAAGCCAGCAGTAGCTCTTCTGTAGTTTGGACTTCTGATTAACTACTTTGCAATGCTGCCAACTCCAGGGTATGAATTTCTGCTTAGAGTCCTGTAGGAGCCAATGTGTGTGTTCCATATAGAAATCAGCTGAAAGTACATTATCGTCAATAGAACACCTGGAACACTATTATCTGTGCTTCCTTCCCTGTGAAGCCCTCCTTCATGCTCCAGGCAGATACTACCCTTCCTTCCTTGCCCAGCACTCTGAGGGTGGTTCTGGGGAGTACTAATCACCCTGTGTTATCACTATTGACACATCAGCTCCCAGGGCTAGACTGAGCTCCTTGGCCTCCAGGACACTGTCCATCCTCGGTGCCCCAAGGCCTGGAATATTGCTAAGTATACACTAGGGGCTTAATAGATGTTGATTCACTACATCAATGCAATGGAACTCATGTACTTTTCCAAAACACACCTTAATTGATGCCACTTGGCATCATAGATGTTTACCAACTTGCTCCTGGCCAGATAGATATATGAAAGCTACTGGTGTCCAGATACACCTAAGACCTCATTTGTTCTGCTTTGTCCCTGTGGAGTGGGAGGTGGAAGAGGCCCCTTGGCTGTGTGTGCTTGTCCCATCAAGTATGTGGCTAATGTTGGAAGTCAGTGTCTGGGTCAACCTCATCCCTTACAGCCACTGCCGTCAGAGGGGACTGCCTCTCAGAGCAGAAAGCAGCTCCCGTTGCTAGGCAACCGCAGTCTCCACTGGAACCAGCAAAATCTGGACGCTGAGAAGCATCTCACTAGCTGAAGAGTTACCTCCAAGCCACCTTCCTTTCTTTCCCTAGGTGGAGCCCTGCCCTCTTGGGTATTTTATTGAGAATCTGCTTGCTGCCATGTTCTTCATTCACTAAGTTGTCAGCATTTTACTTCCGTAAAGCAAGGTTTCTTAACCTTTTCTGGTTGGCACCCCTGTAAGAATCCAGCTGCCTGAGAAAAACTTCTCCACATACCTATGAATACAACTTCAGCTTCAGGGGGGCTGTTTGCAGACGCCTGAGGACCCTCTGGCCCCAGATTACAGATATTTGCACAGAGGTGGCGTTTTATTGGATATGGAGACAAAACGTCCGGCTTCGCATCCAGGATTTTTTTTTTTTTTTCTAAGGGTCTTTAATTATCTAACTTCTGTGAGTGGCGGGTTCTTCAGCTGTGAAGGTGACATTCCATTATTTCTCCAGGTTTATATGAGAATTAAATATTTTTAAGGTTTCACATTCATTAGTCTGATTTTCTTAAGGGGAAGTCAGTGTCTATTTTTGGAGTGTGGAAAGCCACACATACGTGACATCCCCTGACTCAACAGGCTATCCCATGTATGTGTTTCTGCAAATGAGGTGGTGACAACAGAAATTGCTGTTTTTGCTCCCACATTGTGTAGGGTTGGTACAGACTGGCGGCAATGACTGCACCTCACTGGCTGTGGCCAGGATCCGTTCCGACTGGTCAGTGCTGTGTCCCAGCAGCTACTAAATATTTTGACTATCTCTCCACTTTCCCTCCCCTCCCCTGCATTTAAGTCTTCCCACATTCCCAAAACAGTCTCTGATTGCTCATTAAGAGTAATACTAGTAACCAAAACGCCCTCCTCATCTGGTCTTCTTATAGACAGCTCCCAAAGCAAGAACTCCTGGTGAACCTGTAAGGCAGTTAGTTTCCTTCTTCCACTTGCTTCCCTTTGGAAACCGCTTCAGGCTCCAGGAGAACTAATTATGTCCAATGCACTGGAATGGGGGGTGGTTGAGTGTTGAGACTTTCTGCCTTGCGTCACTTGCCCTTAACTTTGGCTCCTGTTACCACAGTGCCTGGTCATCATCGGCCCGTTCATGCACCCATTAAGTGTATTTTTGCGTCAACCAGTGTTTTGCACAAAGAATGGACATGTTAGACACTGAAGATGCTGGGATGAAAGGACAGATGTGCTCTCAAGGTGCTTAAAGTAGTGGAGGGATGGTGGCAGGTGACCAGCAAATAAGCCGGCAGCTCGGATGCAGTGAGGAAAGTGCAGAGAGGCTGTGGGGACAGGCACAGGCCCGGGTCCCTGCTGAGAGTGTCAGGGTGACCCTCCCAGAGGTGCCCCAGCTGGGACTGGAGTGGAACAAGTTGCTGGTCTTGTCTGGGGAGGGGGATTCTGCAGAGAAGGTGCCAGGCAGACGAAACCACTTGGAGCCTGGGCATCTAGAAGGGCACTCATGGCTGTTTTATTAATATGCTCTCTGTGAATGAGTGGCCTGTGCCCCGGGGTCACTCAAGACCTGGGGTTGGGAAGCGTTGATTTTGCCGTTCAGCGATTGTATCCACCATCCCGATGGGGTCTCCTGTTCTAAGGCTGACATGAGGACCTGATGCCGAAACTCTGAGCACCCATCCTGGCACTGTCTCTGAAGGAGGTGTCACAGATGTCCTGAGGAAACAGGCCTCCTTGATGAGATGCAGACCTCACATCTCTGCCCCACTGCCCGCTCTTGCCGCTGCATCTGCACCAGACTGCAGGGCCACAAATAGGTCAAATTAGAAACAATCACGTCTTGATTCCCTGTGCCTGATTTCTCATGGGAAAATTAGCCATGAAAGTACGTGGGGAGGAGGAAGGAATGGGGAGTGGCTGCTAATGGGCATGGGGTTTGTTTCGGAGGCGATGGAAATAATCTGGAATCAGGACGATGTTTGCACGCTTGATGAAAACACTTTGTGAAATGCTAAAAACTACTGAACTGTGCAGTTTTAAGACACTTTTAAGTAAATGAAAGGCAGTCCTACCAAAACAGTGGGTTTCAGGAAAATAATTATTAAAAAAACAAACTTATGTGCACTGTGATTGTAGCCCTTTTAAGAAATGCATTTGAAAACTGGCAGCTGATACCTCAGAGTGAGCAGCTCCTATGGCTGGTTAATGGGACTGAGAGAGCACACCTCCTGTTAATGGAAAGGACTGCCTCTTGGGGACCCAGACAGACCTGGATTGAAGATCAGCTGTGCTAATGACAAAGTATTCTTTCTATATTACTCTGTCCCTGTTTTCCTCATTGTAAAATTGGAATAATGATTCCCACCTCTGATGGTTATAGTCATGGTGGAAACATTTTTACACAAGGTGTCCAACACAGTGCCTGATACACAGAAGGTTCTGAATTACAGTAGTTAATATTTTTATTGATGTTTTCATTTTATTTATACTATCTGTTTTCCCAGTATCCATAATTTTTCATTTCTTTTTTAATCAGAAAAAAAACGCTGTCAAAAATAAAACCCGATGGCATTCCCATCCCATGCCTATCAGTTATGTTATTATTGGTACTTCCTTCTGCCTTTTCTATAGCTCTTTGTTTTTGCCAATCAAGCACAAAGTGCCCTACAAGCTATTCAGGGCCCCTTGGTTGGACAGGGGCTCTGGAAGGCACAGAGAAAGGCCGCAGTGTATCTCTGCCGGTCACGCATGGGGTGGGGAACAGCAGAGGCTCCCTCTTGCTCACCAGCTCCAATAAAGGGTACTTGGCTATATAGCTGTTTCTTTAATATCCTGTGCATTCTAAAGAGACCTCAGACCTTGGGAGTAAAGGGCTCCTTTGTTAAAACAATGTTTTCAAATTTAAATGACCATTTATTGAGCTAAGATGGACCAACCCCTCTTTTGAAGAATTCAAGGCTCCTGTAAAGGCTAAGAGGAGTGTCTAAGAAGCTTATGAGTGCTTCTTACAATAAAGACCCTAGTCTAGAGTGTCTGCCTTCTACCAGCAGAGCTGAACCTATTGCTCTTTCAAGACAAGCAAAGCAGGTGGTTTGATTGCTTCCTTCTTTCTTGTCTTTCTCTCTTTTTCTCATATTGGAATTGTCCTGTCCAATGTTTGCGCTGACGTGGTTCTCCAGTAGACTGCATTTTTTAACGACCTCTGGTGTGTGCTGGCTGGTGACTGAGGGAACCAGGGCAGCAGCCAGGGTGCAGATCCTCCCATTCGCCAGCTGTATACCTCAGACAAGCCACCTAACACTTGGAGCTTCTGTTTGCTCACCTCAGACAGTGGAATTGTGGTAAATCTCATCTTGCCAGCATCATTGAGAAGGAGGGGAAGGACTGTGAGATACAAGCATTGCTGTGATTAGTCAGAGGCTGATTCTTAGAGCAATGTTCTCTCTGCATCATCTCCTATTTCTAAATACTAAATTAAAGACATCTCTTTATGGTGTATTTTGTATACTTCTAGAAATGGAGAGTGTTGAGATGCAATAAAAAATGAAGCAATTATGACAAAGTGATTAACATTGTCTTGTTTTGTTTTCCTCATGTTTTCTACCTGATCCACTAGAGTGGTGTTTTAACAATTAAACTAGGTGGGGATCTAGGAACCTACGTGATCAACAAGCAGACTCCAAACAAGCAAATCTGGTTATCTTCACCATCCAGGTATGTTTGGAGGTCAGAATCTGTCATTCTTAAGCTTGTTTAAAATGTGACATTTGTTTGAAATGGACTGTTTAAGAGGTCTTGCCCTGGGGTGTCAGTATCTCTTATATGGAACATTTTCTGACACTTCACAGCATGTCTCCTTGTCACTAGGAGAGTTTACTCTGGTGATATAACTTCTGTCTGGTGATAATTTGGCTGCTGTATGCAGATATTGGGGTGTTAAGAGCAGAAGCAAAATGTGTGTAACTTTTCAGAACCTAGCCTAGACAGTTTTTCTCTATTAAGTCATTGCCAAGTGTTTAAAAAAGCCATCCTCTTTTGATATTGAAGCATCTGAACAATTTGCACTTTGTCTTCAAAGTAGGTTAACGTTTCACTTCTAGTGTGTTTTGAGCGTATCAGCTAAAAGTTTAATTCCATTTGCAGAACTGGGCTGTGTGCTCTGTGGAGGTGAGAGGGCATTTTAAGCTGCTACTTCCGAGCATGTAATCCCCCTGCCTTTCCCACTGATGTGCTTTCAAACTAGCAGAATAAAAGATTGTGTTGAGACCACCTGCACTGTGTCTCAAGGCCTGAGAAACATGCGGGGGGAGAGGGTCCCTCATCCATCTGGCTGCTGTTGAAGTATTTGTAAGAAAGTGAAAGAGAGACACTCACAAAAAGCTCTCAGACCGACCTTCCTGGGCCACCCAGTAGCACTTCCAGAAAGAACATATTGGCTGTGAACTGGGAAAGGCCCAAATATAACCAGAGCCAGCCTGGAATTCTTTGAAAGCCCAATGGTATTCGCATTAAAAAAAAAAATCACAACTCTTCCCCTTCCCCCATGTTGACATCATTTTTAGGCAGTTAAAATTACACTGCTTACTGTGCTGTATAATTATTTGTTCAAAAGAAGCATTATGCTTCCTTCATCCCAGCCTCATCTAGGAAGTATGTTATGATTCAACAAAAACAACTCCAGAAATCACTGTCATTTCTAGCAAGGCCCTATTCACATATCATATTGCTTTTTAGACCCAGTTAGCTTACTTGAAGTTAGTGGTTTGCTCTGCCGGGGCCAATTAGCCTATTCTCTCTGACCTCAAACAGCTGTCCTGACCTAACCATGGCCATGCATGAGGACTACAGATTTTTATCCTTCATCTCCAGAGGCACCTGTCCAAGAAGCTGGGTTGATCAGCTCAAATCCAGCTGTCACCTTGGGGGGACTGGTGGATTTGTAAATACCAGGCAGCGCACCAGAACCAGCTTTGTGGCTCCACTAACAGAATTCCCCCTGCATTGTGCCTGGAGACTGAAAAAGTCCATATTGTATTTGGACACACCTACCAGCAATAAGATCCTACCTCAGGCATGTTTAATTTGTAATGCATGATGGGAACGTGGAAGGAAAATCTGCCAAGCAAGGAGATAAAAGACCTGTACTCTGAAAACTGTAAGACATTGATGAAAGAAACTGAAGATGAAATGGGAATATATTCCATTCCATACAAATAAATGGAAAGATATTCCATGATCATAGATAGGAAGAATTAATATTGTCGAAATGGCCATGCTGCCCAAAGCAATTTACAGATTCAGTGCAATCAATCCCTATCAAAATAGCAGTGGCATTTTTCACTAAACTAGAGCAAATAATCCTAACATTTGTATGGAACCACAAAATACTCCAAATAGCCAAAGCAATCTTGAGAAAGAAGAACAAAGCTGGGAGTATCAAGCTCCCTGATATCAAGCTATACTACCTACAAGGCATAACTTCTGAAGTGTCCTAAATTAAGTGACACAGGGCCAGAGAATAAGGGAAAGAGGCAAGAGAAATTCATCAGTCAATAGCTGTGGAACAGAGCTAATCAGAAATTCCACGTTCCTGAATGAAGTCATTTCAATAATCATCTAGAATGTCCTCTGGACCACCACATCCCCCTTGGCGTGACCAGTGTCTGACCATCATTGACAACCAGTCCACGAGCCTTCTCTCTGGACTAACTACCTATCCCAGGACGTTCCCTCCTTCACGTTAATTTGCCTTCCTTATCTAAAGCCCATGTGAATTTGAAGAACTTTCTTTCCTTAAACCTTCATAAATATGCCCTGTTTCTTGAGTCTAGAAGACAAGTTGTTCCTGTTAACTGGCTGCCTGCCTTGCTGCTGGTGAAGCAGAAATTTCCTGTTGCAGGACTTAGTCCTTCTGGTTGCATCTGTAATGGCTCAATAAATTCTTTTATTTCAGAGATCTCTTGGTCTCTAGAGTTGTTGATTTGTCACTAGAAAGCTATAGTGATTAAAACACTATGGCACTGGCACAAAAATAGATACATGGATCAGTGAAACAGTGGAAATAAAACCCTGCATGTATGGTCAGTTAATATATGACAGAGGAGACAAGGATATACAGTGGGGAAAAGACAGCCTCTTCAATAAGTGGTGCTGGGAAAACTGGACAGCTACATGCAAGATAATGAAACTGGATTACTGTCTTAACACATACACAAACTTGAAATGGATCAAAGACCTAAAATGTAAGACATGAAACTATAAAACTCTTAGAAGAAAACATAGGCAAAAATCTCTTGAACATAAACCTGAGCAATTTTTTACTGGACACATCTCTGGCAAGGGAAACAAAGTGCATAATGAACAAGTGGGACTACATTAAACTAAAAAGCTTCTGTACAGCAAAGGACACCATCAGCAGAACAAAAAGGCAGCCTATAGTATGGGAGAATATATTTGTAAATGATTTATCTGGTAAGTGGTTAACATCCAAAATATATAAAGAACTCATATGCCTCAACACCAAAAAAACAACCCAATTTTAAAAATGGGTGGAGGACCTGAACAGACATTTTCCAAAAACATGCCAAAAGGCACATGAAAAGATGCTCCACATCGCTAATCATCAGGGAAATGCAAATCAAAACCACAGTGAGATACCACCTCACCCCAGTCAGAATGGCAACTACACAAAAGAAGAAATAGCAAGTGTTGGTGAGGACGTGGAGGAAAGGGAACCGTCCTACACTGTTGGGGCAGTGTCATTCGGTGCAGCCACTGTGGAAAGCAGTATGGAGGGTCCTCGAAAAAACTAAAAATAGAAATATCATATGACCCAGTAATTCCACTTATAGGAATTTACTCAAAGAAAACAAAATCGCTGATTTGAAAAGATATATGCACCCCTATGTTTATCTCCTCATTATAGCTAAGATATGGAAGCAAACTTAAATGTCCATCAGTAGATGAATGGATGAAGAAGATGTAGTACATATACACAATGGAATATTATTCAGCCATTAAAAAGAAGGAAATCCTGCCATTTGCAACACCATGGATGGATCCAAAGGGTACTAAGTGAAGTAAGCCAGGTGGAGAAAGACAAATACCATATAATATCGCTTATTTGTGGAATATAAAAGCAAAACAAAATGAACAAAATAGCTGTAGATTCATAGACTCTAAGAATGGACTGGTGGTTACCATGGGGGAGGGGATGAGATGGGTGGATAGGGAGTATAAGGGGAATAAAGTGATGCAAAAATTCTCAATCATAATATAAGTTGGTCACGGGGATGGAAGTGCAGCATGGAGAATACAGCCAATGATTCTGTAACGTCTTCCTGTGTTGACATAGTAACTGCACTAGTGGGGGTGAGGATTTATTAATCTGGGTAATTGTTGAACCACTGTGTTGTATACTTAAAACCAATATAAGATTGTTTATCAATACTTCAATAAAAAAATAAAATAGCCAATGAGAACCACAACAAAATAGAAAAGAAAAAAGAAAAACAAAAGATCAGAATGTGATACATGGAGACTCATCAATAGGGTCAAGGTGTTTTCAGGTCTTGAGAATTGTTATGATTTGTGCCAGAGGATAAGTTGTGTGATTATTCCTAAATAGACCCTAAGACAAGAAGTCAAATATATGCCTCGGTAAGAATTACTTTCTAGAGCTTCACTCCAGTCAATTTCTTGGTGCAGCATCTGTGGAATTAGTCTCTTCTAAAGGCTGTCCTCATGGACTGTGTGTTTACTCTGTCTTACAGTGGACCCAAGCGTTATGACTGGACTGGGAGAAACTGGGTGTACTCCCACGACGGGGTATCCCTCCACGAGCTGCTGGCTACAGAGCTGACTGAAGCCCTGAAAACCAAATTGGACTTATCCTCTCTGGCTTATTCTGGAAAAGGCAGTTGATGACCAGCCCAATTCTGAAGATATTAAAAGCTGTAAAGCCAAGACCCGAGCTTCATTCTGCAGCTGAGTGTCTAGTTTTTTTCTATTCCTCTTTTTGAGGACAGTTGCACTGTATGTAACAGCTCTGTGAAAGGAATACATCACCTCCTCCAAACCCCCAAGTTCAGATTTTTAATTTCCAGAGTTTTTGGGGGTTGTCTGATTTTCTTCCTCACCTGATATCCCTTATCTTAAATGATGTCCGTATACTATACCTTTTTATATATCCTTACAACACAAAAATAATACAAAGGAAAAAATTGCAGGAAGAGAAATGAATTGATTTCCCTGTTCATTCTTTGAAGGACTTACTGCAAAAACGACATGAAGAGTGGCTTGCCGACCTCTCCATTCTCTCTCAAAATGAGACTCACTGAAGGGTACCCTGTACATGTTCCCACACCTCTTGAAAAAGTAAACATTTCTAAGCCCTTTATATTGAACTGTCAGTGACAATTCGGAAATCCCCAACCCGAATCCCCAGTCTCTGTGCTTTGTGTCTGCCAGAGAGTGGCCTGCCTCGAGTAACTCAGGGAGATGTGATGTCCATTCTAACATATATACAGATATATGTATAAAACACACATTTAAGTATATGTGTGTGTAGTATTTTGGGGGTTTTGTTTTTGGTTAATTTAAGGGCCAGTATAGAATTAGGTGCTGCAACACAGGCCTGAGAAATGCAAAAAATCTCCCAAAGACAAGAAGGAGTAAAAAACACCTCTGTAAGTTCAATGACTATGTTAGGGGAGGCGCTGTGTGTTTTCCTAAGTTCTTGTCCCCACTGCAACAAAGAATTGAAGGGCAGAGACACAGTACTAAAGCAGAGTAAACGTTTTATTTAAAGTTACATAAAGAGGGAATAAGTGCAGATGACCTCAGGGAGGAGAGACGCCCTGAAAGGTTTAAGCTTTATTTAAAGAGAGCAATTGCACACTTGGAGAAAGGGGAGTGTGAGCTGCCTCACAGAAGAGGCACGCTGAAAGGTTGAGATAAAGTTTTAAGGCTGCGTGCACTTAGAAAGTGCGGGCGACCTCAGGAGAGGAGTGCACTGAAAGGTTTAGGGTCTGGGGTTTTATAGGCAGTTGAAGATTTTTGGGAATGCGACACAGAGCCAGGTGCGGACCAGCCAAATTGTCCCAGAATGTTCATCTTTGTTAAGACATTAAGTTTCTTTTTTTAAAACTTAACACACGAAATATATACTGCTTTGATTCCTTTCCAGGATATTAGCTTCTGTCTGGAAGCATATCAATCAAGACTGTCTGCCCTGCCTCCAAGGTGGGCTGAGCCACTGTCCATTTGATTAAAATTCAGTCTTAGCTTTAAGATAGAATTCTTTCTGAATAAGCTGGACCTTTTAGCAGGTGCTAAAGTAAATCTTACAAAGGTATGTTCTAATTGACACCGTGAAAACATAGGCTATGCTAAGATACTTTTCTTTATCTGGGAGTATTCAAACTTCTAGGCCAAGTTGCTCCTGGCCTTCTGAGCTTTCTATTTTTAACTAGTTGACTCTTTGAGTCCCTTCTGGTGGGTTTTACTAGCCTTATTCTCTTTCCACCCCGCTCATGTCTATTTTCCTGCCTAACAAATCTAGTATAATAAGCTAGGTGATGGAGCTGAGGAGGTGCTTCGTAAATTGTGAAGGGCCACATAAATCAAAAGGTATTCGTGTTAATGAAAAAGAACCCTGTTCCTACATACACATGGCTCAGTTCAACCTTGTCTTATTAAAGACTTATTACTGACAAACCTATGCAAATATGTACCAAAGGCTTTTGCAGTGGGGGAACCAAAACCACATTCCATTATGGAAAAACTCTTTAACAATAGAACAATATAAGCAAATGCTTAAATAAACATTTAAAATACTTCCTTTCTTTAAGATAAAATTATTTTTTGGTGCAGTGATAATTTTTAAGTGTGGTTAGTACCAGTGAGAAACATAAGTAGAACTGTGTGTGTGTATGTATGTCTATCTCTTGCTTCTAATGAAAGTTTCACTGTACCTCACTTCCTTGGAACTTGGATAAGTGGTGAATTCACCTGGGACACAAAAAAAAACGTCAGAAGTATGTAATTAGGGGGCCATAACCGGAAAATGGAAATTAGGGAATCTGCCCTTAGTGCTTTCCCTGCAAGGCTGGCCCTTTACATACAATTCTAACTGATTTAATTATTTGGTTTCTGAGGCCCTGAGACATTCCATTTAGGAGAGAAAAGTGCCTGCAAGCACAAAAACAAGAACCAGGGGGAGGAATAAAAATCCAACCCTGGCAAGCAAACTGGAAAAGCCCCCCAGTGTGGGGCCTGTAGCCCTCACACCTCGGACCCTGGGATCATTGACACATTCAAGCTATCATCCATGTTAAGGATGACTTTCAGGAAAATATTGTAAATATTCACTGTTATATGTTAAAGGAGGCAAGAAAATGTGTAATAAAATTTTAGAAAACTTTCTGTTCAGCTTCCTTGGGGGATAGACCATCAGCCACTAGAAAATAAAAGCTATCCACAATGATTAATTTATCTCCTTCTGAAGATACAAAGCACTGGGGTATAGAAAAGAGAACCTGAAGTTTTTTAATCAAAATTTTAAAGATTTAATCCAACTTGGTCACTGACTTGTGACACTAGCCTCAATTTTCTTATCTGTAAAGTGAAGCTGTCTGACCTGTGGCACCTGGGCCCACATGCAGCACACTCAGTACATGACAAATATTGTTACCATATGTCCAGCATAATTTGATGATCAAATTGGGGGTTCCCCCCCTATTATTTATGACATCCTGTACTCAACCTTGAACTTAGTCAAAATGGTCATTTTTGTTACCATAGTGGTGGATTCTGACTCCCTGGAACAATTTTTTTTTTTTGGCCCCTACAATGCTAATATTTTACCCATTGCATAGCTTCCAAAAATAATTTGGCCAAATTTCAATTTCAAAATTTGTATTAAATAATATGTTTGCAATGTTTCTCAGGCTATACCTGCCCCCATATACTAGTAAACCTCATTTCTACCTCCAAAGGAAAACCTGTGTTCATGAAGTGTGAAGTTTGGTGCAGCCACAATGGAAAGCAGTGTGAAGGTTCCTCAAAAAACTGAAACTAGAAATACCATAGGATGCAGTAATTCCACTTCCAGGAATTTGCTCAAAGAAAACAAAATCCCTGATTCAAAAAGATAAATGCACCCCTATGTTTATCGCTGCACTGTTTGCAATAGCCAAGATATGGAAGCAATGAAAGTGTCCATCAATAGATGAATGGATAAAGAAGAGGTGGTACACATATACATTAGAATATTATTCAGCCATAAAAAGAAAAGAAATCCTGCCATTTGCAACAACACGGATGGACCCAGAGAGTATTATGCTAAGTGAAATAAACTAGGCAGAGAAGGGAAAAGACCATATGATTTCACTTATTTGTAGACTATAGAACAAAACAAAACAAAATGAACAAAAGAGTAAGAAACCAACACTAAGAAGTGACTGGTGGTTACTATGGGGGATGGGTTGGGGTAGATGAGTGAAACAGGTGAAGGGGATAAAAAGGCACAAAATCTCAATCATACTATAAATTAGTCACAGGCATGAAAGTACAGTATAGGGAATATAGTCATTCTGTGACATCTATGTTAACAGTAACTACAATAGTTGGCATGAGCACTTAATGTGGATAACTGTCGAATCACTATGTTATATACTTGAAACCACTATATTGTGTATCAACTATACCTCAAAAAAAAAGAATAAATAAATTTCAATTAAAACATAAAAACAAAGTGTGAAGTTTGTGTGGATTGACTCTGCAATGTTGCCAAGGAAAGCTGCACCACACCTCCAAGGTACACAGTAAAAGTAAAGTAATTTTTGTTCCTGTCCAGTTGAATTCTTGGCAAAAATGTGTCTTTTGCAAATGAAAACAGCTACATACCAGAAGGGGAAGGAGGCGCACAGGTATGAAATTTCATATAAATTTACACTTCTGTTCAAAACTATGAATCCGTGACTGTCTTTTTGTGTTTAGCTACTGTTAGAGGAAGAAATGCTTTCAAATCCTTGGTTTGACTTTACTAGCCATGACATCCTAAAGATCCAATTAATAGCTCCTTTGAAATATACAAAACCTATAGCCTGATGTCTGCTATAGGAACAGAATCTGAGTTTACACAATCCATTTTCTCTGCTATATTATTTAAGATATAGAATGTTTCAATTCTCAAGAAACTGGGTATGAGGGAACATACCCCAACATAATGAAGGCTCTTTATGGCAAGCCACAGCTAAAATCGTGTGGTCAATAGTGACACACAGAGCTTTCCCTTTAAGATCAGGAAAAAGACAAGGAAGCCAAGTCCTGCCGCTTTTATTCAATGTAGTATTAATCCTAGCCAGAGCAATCAGGTGGAAGGAAAGGAGGGAGGGAGGGAGGAAGGAAGAAGAAGGGAGCAGAGAAGAAATGCATCAAAATTGGAAAGGTAGAAGTAAAATTGTCCCTATATGCAGATGACATGATATCATACATAGAAAACACTGAAGACTACCAAAAAAACTGTTAGAATAAATGATCTCAGGAAAGCTGCAGGATACAAAATCAAAATACAAAATACAAAAATTGGTTGCATTTCTATATACCAACAAAAATCTATATACCAAAAAAACTGTTAGAATAAATGATCTCAGGAAAGCTGCAGGATACAAAATCAAAATACAAAATACAAAAATTGGTTGCATTTCTATATACCAACAAAAATCAGAAAAACAAATTAAGAAAACAATCCCATTCACAACAGCTTCAGAAAGCCTAAATACTTGGACATAAATTTAACCAAGAGGTGAAAAATCTGTACACTGAAAACGCTTCCTAAGACATTGATGAAAGAAACTGAAGAAGACACAAATAAATGGAAAGTTATTCTGGACTTAATATTAAAATATCCATGCTACCCAAAGTGATCTACAGATACAATGCAATCCCTATCAAAATTACAATGGCATGTTTTGCAGAAATAAAACAATATTAAAATTTGTATGGCACTGTGAAAAGCAGTATGGAGTCTCCTCAAAAAACTAAAAATAAAAATATCATTTGACCCAGTATTTCCACTCCTAAGATTTTGTCTTCAGGAAACAGAATCCATGATTCAAAAAAGATATATGCACCCCTATGTTTATTGCCACACTGTCTGCAAGAGCCAAGATATGGAAGCAACCTAAGTGTGCATCAATAGATGAATGGATAAAGAAGATGTGGTACATACACACGATGGATCTAATTTAGCCATAAAAAGAAAAGAAATCCTGCCACTTGCAACAACATGGATAGATCTAGAGGATATATGTTCAGTGAAATAAGCCAGACGGAGAAGGACAAATACCATATGATTTCACATATTTGTGAAGTATAAAAACAAAGCAAAACAAGAAACAAAACAGCGTTAGACTCATAGAAACTGAAAAGTGACTAGTGGTTAGGGAGGAGGAGAGGGACTGTTGAACCACTGTGATGTACACTGGATAATAAAAAATAAAAATAAAAATAAAACCATGCCCCCCCAAAAATTATATGGAAGAATAAAAGAACATGAATAGCCCAAGAAATCTTGAGAAAAAAGAACAAAGCAGGAGATATCATACTTCCCGATTTCAAATTATACTATAAAGCTTCAGTAATCAGAGAGTATGTACAAAACAGATATATAGATGAATTGGAACAGAATCAAGAACCCAGAAATAAACCCACACATCACGGTCAATTAATTTGCAACACAGTAGCCAAAAATACACAATAGGGAAAGACAGTTGAATTTTCAAGAAAAGATGTTGGGAAAATTGGACAGCCGCATGCAAATGAATGAAACTGGACTCCTATCTTACACCATACTTAAGACCTGAAACCATAAGACTCCTAGAAGAAAACAGGGGGGAAGCTACTTGACATTGTTCTTGGTAATGTTATTTTGGATTTGACACCAAAAGAGAAGGCAACAAAAGCCAAAACAGACACCACATCCAACTAAAAGGCTTCTGCACAGCACAGGAAGCCATCAACAAAATGAAAAAGCAACATACAGAATAGAAGAAAATATCTGCAAAGCACATATCCAACAAGGGGCTAATATCCAAAGTATACAAGGAACTCACACAACTCAGTAACAAAAAAATAATTATCCAATTTAAAAGTAGGCAAATAACCTAACTAGACATTTTTCCAAGGACATACAAGTAACCAACAGGTACATGAAAAGGTGCCCAACATCACTATTCATCAGGGAAATGCCACAATGAGATTATCACCTCACACCTGTTAGATTGGCTGTCATGAAAAAGATAAGAGATAAGAAGCTTTAGCAATGATGTGGAGAACAGGGAACCCTTGTGCACTATTGGTGGGAATGTAAACTGGTGCAGCCACTATGGAAGACAGTATGGAAGTTGCTCAAAATTTAAAAATAGAATTACCATATGATCCAACAATCCACTTCTGGGTATATACAGATTCCAAGGAAATTAAACTATTATCTCAAAGAGATGTGCCCTCTGTTCATTACAGAATTATTCTCAATAGCTAAGGTATGGAAACAACCTAAGCAGCTGTTGATGTATGAATGTATAAACAAACAAACATACACACACACATACTGGAATATTATTCAGCCTTTAAAAGAAGAAAATCCTGTCATTTGCAACAACATGGATAAATCTGAAGGGCATTATGCAAATGAAATAAACCAGACAAAGACAAACACTGCCTTGTAATACTTTAATGTGAAATCTATAAATAAATGAATGCATTAATGAATTAAGTCATTTTAAAGTAGAACTCAGAAACAGAAAAGTGGTTGCCAGAGGAAATAGGGAGATTGGTAAAAAATAGAAACTTTCAGTGATTAACAAAAAATATTTCTATTCTTATAAAAATAGAGATAATAGAGTGTAAGCCAATAAACCAGAACAGATTAACTGAGCTGTTTACTGAAGTTTTATTTAAACTGTGGAGGAAAACACCTGTACCCAGCAGGAAAATTGGCTCCCAAAGACTTTTCTTCTACTCTGAAATGTCAGGCCCCTTGAAACTCCATCCAGGCATAAATACTAGTGCAAGATGGGCCTCTATGTTTCTGTGATCTGTGGGAGCATTGGTAATGCTTCATCTTGACATCAAAGTTTTTAGCTCCCATTTCTGCCATGTTAAGTGGAAAAGGTGATTAAAGTAAATAGAAAAATAAGACAATATCATTTCCTAATTTTATTTATTTCCTGTCCCTCTCTTCAGTGCTGAGATTTTTCCAGAAAAAAGTGGCTTAAATAAAACTTTAAGAGAAAGAAAACTAAAATCTCTAAGGTTCAAAAGTAATACAAACACACGAATTTAGAGTCAGGGTGTAAGGCTGCCCAGGCTGTGCACTGCACAACTCTAGGCATTACTGTTCACAGAAATTATAATAACCACAAGGTGTGGGAGCTATGCAAACTGTTCAGAGCATATCCACTGGTCCTGCTGGAAATCCTCTTGCCAGGCCATCAGCAAGTCTCCTCACATGTTTCTCCAAACGTGCTTGAATCTGCCCCCTCCTGCCCACTGCCAATTCAGATCATCCTCATTTCTCAGCTATGTTATTACAGAAGCTTTCTTGTTTCCACCTCCCTCCTTTTCTCTCAGCCCATCATCCACGCTGCCTCCAGAGTGAACTTTCAAAAGTGCAAATATGATCACTGACCTTTGTAAAACCTCAGCAGGACCAGTCACAAAGGACCAAGTCCAAGTATCATAGCATGAAAAGTGAGCTTCCCTAACTCGGCACTGACACTGCTTTCTCCCACCTCACTCACCGAACTTCAGCTACAATTCCAAATCCCCAGCTCCTAAATGTGCTGTGTTGTTCCATGTGGTTCTGAGACTTGGCCAGCAGTGAATCCATTCTTGTTCTTATTCTCCACTTTTCTGCCTGGGGTGTTCATTTTACCTGAAAAATGTTCTTGCCACCACCATGCTGCCCCTCTGCCACTTGGCCTCCACTTGGCCCACTGGATTGTTCCATGATCTCACAGTGCCCTGTTTCTCCTTCCCAGCTTTGATGGCAGTGGGACTTAACTGGTCTAAAATGTGTTACCTCTGGTGGACTACACACTCCATGAAGATAGAACTGTGTCTCCAGCATCTAGCCCCACTCCTTGTATGCAGTAAGAGCCTTGTAAATGTCAGTTATGAGTTAATAATGAAAAATTCTGAGATATCCTAAGATTAAGTGACACAAGGGCCAGAGAATGGGGGAGAGAGACAAGAGAAGGTACTCAGTTACT
The DNA here is from genome assembly GCA_032199065.1 of Smutsia gigantea. Taxonomy (NCBI): domain Eukaryota; kingdom Metazoa; phylum Chordata; class Mammalia; order Pholidota; family Manidae; genus Smutsia; species Smutsia gigantea. The sequence goes on along the minus strand of JAVSCE010018617.1, from coordinate 42,437 downwards.
AGCCGTGGGGCAGAGCCATCCAGAAACTCCACATTCCTCGGTGAAGTCATTTCAGCAATTATCTAGAAGGTTCCAAGAACCACTGCATCCCTCTTGGGCTTGAATAGTGCCTGACCATCATCAACAAGCAAGCCACAAGCCTTCTCTGTGGCCTAACCCCCTATACCCAGACCTTCCCCACTTCACACTGGCTGACCTTTGTCTGTAGCCAGTGTGAATCCAAGGCACTTTCTTTCCTTGAGACCCTTAGACGAGTCTTGTTTCTTGAGGCTGGTGGGTAGGTTGTTTCTGTGAACTGGCCTTGCTGCCGGTGGAGAAGCAACTTGCTGTCCCAGGACCCAGTCCTTCTTCTGGTTGTATCTGTAATGGCTCAAGACCTTTTATTTCAGAGAGCTCTGGGTTTCTAGAGTTTCTCATTTGTCAAGAGTTGACCAGCAGCCCAAATAAATCCCAAATTATCCCAGCTCTGGAAGTGTTAACAAGAAATATAAATTTTGTAGACAAATGGTTGGGGTTGGAAGAGTAGGTGTCAATGGAGTCTGTAGGGGAGGAAAAAAAATATTTTTCCTATATTCAGATTGGCTGGCTGGAGCCCTGTAAATTGGGCAAGCAAAAGACCATCAATAAGAGGAAAACAGAAGTTTATTAACATGTGCATCATGACTGGACACATGGAAGTACCCAGTGGTAAGTAACCCAGGGGAGTGATGGGAATTTGATCTTCTATCCATTTTAGGTTAAACAAAGGCAAAAAGCGTTGGGATTTCTGGGCCAACTAGCAGATTATGGAAAGGTGACGAGAAGTATGGTAAACAACTGTTGTTTAGTAAAGTTTGATATGCAGATTTAAGTGGCCCCCTCTCTTTCTTGGTAAGGGAGAGGGAGATATCACAATAGGAAATTTCCTTTATAAATGTAAACTTCCTTTACAGAAGGAAAATGTGTGTCCTGGTCTTAGTTTTTCCTGAGTCTGCTGATTGTATATTTTTACAGAAGTATAGCTGATACACAATATTGTATTGGTTTCAAGTAACAACACAGTAGTTCAACAGTTACCCCTATTATTGAATCCTCACCCCAACTAGTGTAGTTACTGTCAACATAGAAGATGTTACAGAACCATTGGCTTTGTTCTCTATGCTGCACTGCCAACCCTGTGATGAATTTATATTATGATAGAGATTTTTGTGCCCCTTTATCCCCTTCCCCTCCCTGCCCACCCATCCCAATCCCTTCCCCATGGTAACCACCCATCACTTCTCAGTGTCTATGAGTCTACTTTGTTCATTATGTTTTGTTTCATTTTTATATTCCACAAATAAGTATAATCCTATGATATTTGTCTCTTTCTCCACCTGGCTTATTTCACCAAGCATAATACCCTCTAGGTCCATTCATGTTGTTGCAAATGGCAGGATTTCTTTTTTGATGGCTGAATAATATTCCATTGTGTATTATGTACCACTTCTTCTTTATCAATTCATCTATTGATGGACACTTAGGTTGCTTCCATATCTTGGCTATTGTAAATAATGGGGTGATAAGCATAGGGGTGCATATATCTTTTCAAATCAAGCATTTTCTTTTCTCTGGGAAAATTCCTAGAAGTGCAATTACTGGGTTGTATGGTAATTCTAGTTTTAGATTTTTGAGGAACCTCCATACTGCCACAGTGGCTGCACCAATTTACATTCCCACCAACAGTGTAGGAGGGTTCCCTTTTCTCCACATCCTCGCCAACGCTTGTTATTCCTTGTCTTCTGGATAGTGGCCATTCTGACTGGTGTGAGGTGACATCTTATTGTGGTTTTAATTTGCATTTCTCTGATGATTAGCGATGTGGAGCATCTTTTCATGTGCCCATTGGCTGTCTGTATGTCTTCTTTGGGAAAATGTCTGTTCAAGTCCTCTGCCCGTTTTTTGATCAGGTTGTTTGCTTTTTTGGTGTTGAGGCATGTGAGTTCTTTATATATTTTTTATGTTAACCCCTTATCTGATAAGTACTTTCAAAATATACTCCCCCATATTGTGGGATGCCTTTTTGTTCTGTTGATGGTGCCTTTGCTGTACTGAAAGTTTGATGTAGTCCAAAGAGGCATATTTTGGGTGGCATATTCTGGTACCTTTCACTAGTTAGCCAAACATTAGAGGTTTATAAAACTATAAAATTATGCCATTCTTCTCACTAAATGTATTTTGTTTTGAAAATATAGTTATTTATCATAAAATGTCATTAATAGTAACAGGTATTATTATTATTTCTAAATTAATGAACTAGTAAATATTTTTTAATATTTCACAATTTTCATTTAAATATGGTAAAAAGGGATAGATGTAGTACACACAAAAAGCTCTTGGAGTCCTCTAGAAATTTTTTTAATAGACTACTTTTAGAGAAGTTTTAAGATCACAGTAAAATTAAGCAGAAAGTACATGATTTCCCATATGCCTCCTGCCCGAACACACACACAGCCTCCCCCATTATCAACATTTGTTACAATTGATGACCCTACACTGACATACCAAAATCACCCAAAGCCCATAGTTTACATTGGGGTTCACTCTTGGTGATGTGTACTCTGTGGTTTTGGATTAATATATAATGACATGTACCCATTACTATGGTGAAGGAATTAGGACATGACAACTCAGAATATGCCCCTTTGTCACACTGACTATTTTGAATTGAAATTGCTTGAAAAACAACAAGTGCAGGGAGAGGCTTTCTCTGAACTACCCTTATCTGCCTCCTTTGGAGGCAAAAGAAACTCATTTGTCATGAATCCCCTCCCTGGGAGTTTCATCTGCCAGGCAGGGTTGACTCTTGTCACAGGAGAGGACCTGGAGTCCATCCCACAGCCAGACAAACTTTGTCACAAAGTACAGTTGACCCCTGAACACCTAGGGGCTTAGGTGTGCCAACCACCCCAGCTCCCAGCACACAGCCAAAAATCCACATATAACTCTTGGTTCCCCAAAAACTTAACTACGAACAGCCTACTCTTGACCAGAAAACTTATCAATGGAAGAAAAAGGCAGGCCATCACCAAATGTGTCACTTTGGCAGGCAGGTTATGGCAAAGCTGAATACAATCATGTCCCCAAAAGACTCAGAAAGAAACTTGACTCCCCCCGCCACAACTACATACAAAGAATTTAGATGGAGGACCTGCTCCAGGAGGAGAGCCATCCCCTTAGCTAGCTACATTATAGTATGAACTAGGGGTGGTAGACAGGGATGGACGTGGCAAAATCTTAAAATTCCTCCCTATATCCCCATGTTTCTGTGTGGCCCAGCAAGCATTTGTTTACTGAACACTTATTCTTTCATTTCCTGTGGGTTGCTTCCCTTTTCCTTCGAAGTCTCAGACCCCCACCCTTTTCCTCTTAGTTCCGGTGATATATATACTTCACTGTCCCCCAGTGTCTTTAGAATCTGTGTCTATAGATTCCCTATAGGTACCTAATTAAACTGCTTTTTTCCCTCTGGTTGTTCTGTCTCATGTCAGTTTCATTCCTAGACGAGCTAGAACAACCTTGAGGGCTAGTGGAAAATTCTTCCTTCCCAACACTGATAATCTGCACAGTCGATTAGCACATATGTTGTGTGATATATGTATTATATACTATATCCTTACAATAAAGTAAGGTAGAGAAAAGAAACATTTTTTCAAATTGTCCCAAATCTCCAAAAGATTTTCCAGTACATTTATTGAAAAAAAATCTGCCTGTAAGTGGACCCACACGGTTCAGCCTGTGTCATTCAAGGATCCACCCTATTGTGTTTAGCATCTATTCTCCCTCAGGGCCCATTCATCTTTTCTAAAAATTATTTGCTCTCCCTTCAGTGGCGTACATGCCCGCCTCTTCCTTTCCGAAGAAGATGTTACATAAACTCTCAAATCACACTACTTCTCTGGGTATTCACTTTTTTCCTGTGATGCCCCCATGCACATATTAAACGTTTATAACATGTGTATACCCTTTCTCCTGTTAATCTGCCTGTTGTCAGTTTGATAGATGCAGCCATCAGACCTGAGAAAGGAGAGGGAAAGTCTTTACTCCCCTATAGCAGCATCGCGCAGAGCAGTTCCAGTGCCCTAAAAGCCTCTGTGCCCTGCTCCTATAGCTTTTAAGAGTGTAAGGGATTCTGAGATAATTTTTTTTCTTAAGTTTGGGAACACTGCGCTATCCTATCCTACTAGTCATTCTGCAATCCAATCCCAGTTTTCCAATTTCTAGAACGGGCATGAGGCTCCAATTCTAGCCCCTCCAGGGCCCTCACAGCTGCTGTCCTCTCCCTACTTGGGCTTCCTGTCTTTTCTTCCCCTTGTAAGGGCACTTTGGTCCTTTCATTCAAATCTGTGCATCACCTGCAGGGTCCTGCTTCTTCCCAATCTGGTTGCCAGTCCTTTGAAATCCAAAGGGACCTATCAGTGTGACACTGGGGATGGAGCAGGAAAGAGAGAAGAGCCTCGTTACTGGTCCACCCTCATTGAGAGCAATCCACAAGGTAAAGGGACCTTTCCAAGGACAAGACTCCTTTCTACTAACCAGGTGTGGTTAGCACAACCACACCTTCAACCCTGGGAGGAAGGAGGGAGCAGGAAAATGAACCCTGCTTTCTGCTGCGGGTGGGCAGCACCTGCATGGGTAGAGGGCTCTGCCCTGCTCTCTGCCTTGGCACTGCTTCCAGGGAGGACTTCCTGCCTCAGCAAGCCCGTGGTCCTAAAAGCAAGAGCAGCCCGAGTGGGTGGAGTCTTGGGGGTTTTAGAAAAATACTAACCAGGGGAAAGTTAAGACTGCAAGGCGCCTTCAAACATCACAGTAAACACCTTTCCAGACACTCACTGGAATGTAAGTGGGACTCAGCCCCCACCCTTCACAACACCCATCATCCTTATGGTCGGTGACCACTGGTGACTCAGGAGACAAACTCTAGCTTCTGATCCGGCTGCTTTTCCCTCCCTCAGGAGTTTTCACCAATGGTTAAGAAAGTTTTGGCCAGACTACCCTATGCCCAAAGGTGAAACGAGCAAGCCATACAAAAAGGTTAACGCACGAGACTCTTAAGGAGAATGAGTTTACCAGGGCAACCCCTGGACATGTTCTAGGGCACAGCAGAAATCTGCATCTCTGACCAATTCCCCAGGGGAATTCGCATGGGTACTAGATTCTGAGCCTGCAGCCAGAGGGAAGTCAGGGGCCTTAGAGAGTCTAAGAGGGCTTATTTGGAAAACTAGAGAATAGAGAGAGGATTCCAAAAAGGAGGAGAATCCACACCTTTCCTTCCTTCCCACCAAGAGAGGAGTGTAGACAGGGCAAATATTTCCTGGAGCCAGTAGCCACCTCTGGTAGAAGGAGGTGGTCAGGGCAGGGACAGGAGGAGGAAGTTGGAATGGACGTTACTAGTATCTCCTGTTTCTGCCTTCATCCCCTCCTCGCTTCCCCCACACTGGCACTGGGAACCAAGACAAACAGGAGAGGGTGGGAGCCTGGGCAGGCAGACATTTCCATTGCCCAGCTCTAGGAGTGGTATATCAGTGACAAGGGGGCTAAAAGAAAAGGAATCCCCAGGGAAGCCTGAAAAGGAGGGGAGATGCCCAGGAACTCTGGGAAGTAAGGTCAATACTGGAAAGGCGGGAGACTCCCAGTAGAAAACATTCATGGCTGAATCTGGCTGCAATCCAATGAATACATTCTTTCCTAAGACTGGATACATGCATTTAGAAGACAGGCCATTAAAAAAAATAATGTCAAATAAAATTAATAATCATGAGTGTCAATAGTGTTGAAATATTTCTGGCAACCTTACCTGAGTTGCCTAATGCCCAGAGAAGGAAAATAACAGTGTTTAGTGGCCATAAATGATAGGATCTGTGCATGTAGCTATCAAGATGATGAACCAGGGCTTGTGAATTGGTTTTGATTTGGTCTTTCTAATTAGATGTTTGTTTTGTTCTCTGTGTGTGTGTGTGTGTGTGTGTGTGTTTATCTCAGACCTTTTTTCTTTTTGCCTCTAGCTCCTCCTGATTAAAAAAAAAAGTTTACAAGGTAGAAAGTGACATACACCCTGGATTTGTGTTTTTAAAAAAATGGGCTTAGGAATTTTTATGGGACAAGGAAACTGTTAAGGGCAGGGTTTTAGCCTTTATTTAATGATTCATTTATTCAACTGCCTTGTTGATTGCCTATTTGATCCAAGCCACCTGCTAGGATAGAAGGTAAACAAATGCATTCCCTCCCTGCAAGGAAGTCATGGTCTTATGGAAGACACTGAAAAATAAACAGATAAAATGCATTGTGAAGAATTATGATCATTGTGAAAAGTGTGTGTACTGTAGGCATAGAGAGACTGCCTTATATGTATAGAGCGTGTATAAAACCACTTTTTAACTTATAAAAGGTAATAAGCTGTACAGTGTTTCACATCTTGGGTTTGGCTGTTTTGTTTTTTTACTGTCCAGTATACCCTGGAGACCATTCTACCTAGTACTGTTGTGCATTTTAAATAGATCCTCTGGCCATAAGCAAGCAGCACAGAGGCAGGACTGGGACAGAGGTGACAGAACCAAGGAGCAGGGTTAGAAGGCAGGGGCTGCTGCAGCATTTTCATGGCTTGGTGCATGGTTGAGAGTGGGAGGCATCTGGGCTAGTGCTCAGAATACTGGAAATTTCACTCACCCTCTTGCATTTCTCTAGTTTCTCTAGAGGCACAGAAAAGTGGTGGTAGACTAGGGCAAAAGCAAGAAGCTCTTTTATTTGTGCCACGGATATGATGGGCTAAGTGCTGTGCTACGGTTCAGCAAATCACTGCTGATTTTCCACTAATTATTGTGACAAATACAATTTATTGTAAGTCTTAAAAACTAGGTGTGCCAGTCCACAGGAGGATGTTAGGTATCTCTACTTGTGTTATGTAATTCTTAGGAAAAAAATTTTAGGACCTTAAGCATTGTCATGTCCTGTATTTCCCACCTTGTGTTCAACTCTAAGATTCTATAATTCCATGAATCCATTTGGGAACAATTTTGATGTAAACAAACAAAACCATTGACTTGGAAAAGTATAAAATTTGGGATGAGGACGGCCTTTTCTCTGAAAAGGAAAACTTTCTACGTCCTTACCTCTGCCAGTATCTGCTGTGAAATCTCACCAGTTTGATGGAGAGATCTGTCAGAGTGGCTTTAGGCAGCCTAAGCGGGGTTCATGTGCAGATAAAATGGAGCAGGGCTGGGGGAGACCTGGGCAGAGTGGCTTGCTGGTAAATAACGAACAGGTAGTTCTCCAAGAGGGCAATGCCCTGATTTGTAGCATTTGTCAGTTTCTGTGATATAGACACTCTGCCCATGGCTGATTGGGTAACCACTTTGTTCCAATTTGTCTAGAATTTTCCCAGTTTTACTACTGAAAGTCCTGAGTCCCAGTAAACCCTTCATTTCCCAGGAAACAGGATGGTTGGTCTCCTGCATGGCTGATTTCAAGCTCCCAGCATGACGTCCGTGAACACAGTTGGGAAGAGATGTGCACATGGTGGCACCCTTGTGAGAAACCACCTCCTGCACAGCCTGGGGAGTTCTTGGCCCATTGGAGCGATGCTGGCATGACCGCATTGTTGTTCATCTCTCGGTTTACCACCAGCCGTGTGTTGGTTTCCTGGAGCTACCTTAACAAAGTTCCACAAACTGGGTGGCTTTAAACACAGAAATTCATTGGCTCATGGTTCTGGAGGCCAGAGTCCAAAACCAAGCTGTGGGCAAGACTGTGGTCTTTTGAGGGCTCTAGGGGGGGGAACCTGTTCCATGCCTTTCTCTTAGCTTCTAGCATCAGGCCTCGGCTTGCAGCTGCATAACTCAATCTCCGCCTCCATGGCCACATGCATTCTCCCTCTAGGTCTCTTCATCTTTGCATAGCATCTTCTTCTAAAGGCACTAGTCATAGTGAATTAGGCGCCTACCCTACTACTCCAAGACGATCTCATCTTAGTGTAGCTAATTACCCCTGCAACAACCCATTCCCCAAATAAGCACACAGTCTGAAACACTAAGGGTTAGGACTCCAACATTATTTGGGGTGGGGGTCGGGGAGCACAAGTAAAATCATAACAAGACCCTCCACCAATATCCGATAACCCTAATTACTCATTACAGAGTCTTAGCTCAATGTTTTAGAAATACAGGTGGTGTAAAACTTCAATTTGTTTAAAGCATATTGCCAGATACATGTATAATTGAAGCAATAAATAAGTAGGTAAATAAAATTTTGCCAATTGCAGAATCCTAACTCAATGTAAAAATGTTTTATTAGAATTATTTCTGAGTGGTGAGAACTGGAATGCATTTTCACTTTCTTGTACTTTGCTGTATTGCTTGGTTTTCTCAAATAGTCATATCGTTTTTACGTGTTGACAACTAATAATGGATCTAGATTATCAGAGAAATGAAGAGAAGCAGGTTATTCCATTTGCACTGAGAAGATGGTCACTGGGGGCCGAACTGATGGGACACAATGGGACATGTGTGAAACGAGGTGCAACACAACCAGAGAAGTCACTGTGGGGCCAGGCAAGCTCTGAAGGGAATTTAAAGATTCTCCCCACCAGCTTCTTCCCAAGTGAAATCCATGTGTTCTGTGGCAGTAAAATAATCCTGTGGCCAAGGAAATCGTGGATGTACATACAGCACTTATTTCCTCTTGAAAACTTATATGTGAAAAGTCCTGTGTACAGAATTTCTCAGACATCTGAGTGTAGAGTCCTTTTGGGGAGCACCTATTACATCTACTAGAAATGGTGGTTTACTCTGCTCTGGTCACCTCACCCATTTTATAGACAAGAAAATGGAGGCCCAGAGAAGTAAACTGAGGTCACACAGTTGTCAGAAGCAAAGCTGGGGTTAAAAATCCAGGCCTCCTGCTCTCCTATCATTGATTTGTCCCCATACCTGCTGTTGTCTGCATTTCTTCCTGCTCACAGTTGATGAGCTCTGTTGGGGGTGCTGGGGAAGAGAAAGACTAGTAGGAAATCATAGGATTTAGGAAAGACAGAGTCAAGCTATCATTAGAGCAACACAAGTATATTTGTTTGGGACAGTTATTGGGTTTGGGGTTTGCTTTGTTTGCTATGATAATTCCCAAGTAACTTAGATTTTTGAAAAAAGTTTGCTCTCTTAGTTGCTCCTTTATAGTCCAGAAATCAGCCAAGTTCTGTGAATGAGAAATTGCAGTCTGCACTTTGTCACCATCTAATCTTCCAGTGGCCCCTGTAGGACTCTCGCATGAGACAGATGTCCATAGCAACACAGCCCAGACAGTGGGTCAACACTGATTCCTCCCTCTGCACTGACTCAAAGCCAGACGGACAAAGCTCTGCCTTCCCAGTTAGGGTTAGAGGTTAGGGTTAGGGTTAGGGTTCAGTGTAGGATGAGGATAGGGTTACATTCACAGTAAGAGTTCAGAGTTAATGTTAGGGTCAGCATTAGGTTTAGGCTTAGGCATATAGTTAGGTGTTGGTGAAGGTGAGGGTGAGGGATTGGGTGTGTGGCAGGGTTAGGGTAAGTTGTGGGGTTAGGGTTCAGTGTAGGGTGACTTTAGGGTCATGAAAGTAGTGTTTGGATTTAACGTTAGTGTTAGCATTAGGTTCAGCTTTAGGCTTATGGTTAGGTGTGGGTGAAGATGTGGGTGAGTGTGAGGTGTGAGGGTGAGTGTGAGGTGTGAGGGTGAGTGGCTCAGGTTAGGGTTAGTTTTAGGGTGAGCATAAGGTTACAGTTATAGTTAGGGCTTGGAGTTAGTTAGGGTTAGCGCTTTGCTTAGGCTTATGTTTAGGTGTGGGTGAAGGCGAAGGTCAGTGTGAGGGTTAGGGTTAGGGCAGTAGACCCAGTTAGGGTCAGGGTGAGGTTTGTGGTTCAGTGTTGGCTGAGGATAGGGTTTCAGTCAGAGTTAGGGTTTAGAGTTAATCTTGGGGTTAGCCTTTTGTTTCAGTTTAGGCTTGGGGTTAGGTGTGGGTGAAGGTGAGGGGTTAGGGTGAGTGGCCAGGGTAAGAGTTAGCTGTATGTTTAGGATTCTTTCTATGGTGATGGTAGGGTTACAGTCACAGCTAGTGTTCAGAGTTTATGTTGGAGTTAGTGGTAGGTTTAACTTTAGGCTTATGGTGAGGTGTGGTTGAAGGTCAGGGTGAAGGTGAGGGTTTAGGTTGTTGGCCAGGGTTAGCGTTAGAGTTAAGTTTCAGGTTCAGTGTAGAGTTAGTTTGGGGTTATGGCTGAAGTCAGGGTTCAGGTTTATTGTTAGCTGTAGAGTAAGATTTAGGTTTAGGGCTATTGTGATGTGAGGGTTAAGTTCAGGGTGAGGAAGTGTGGGTACAGTTGATGTTAGGCTTAGGGTCAGGTGCAGTGTCAGGATCAGGATGAAGTTAATGGTGTGGGTTAGAATTAGGATTTGGTTTATGCTGAGGGGTGGCCTCAGAGATAGGCTAGGTTTACAGTTCTGTGTGTGGGTGGGTGAGGGTGAGGGTGTGGGGTTAGTCTTCTGGGTATGGTTAGGGTTTCTGTTAGGTGTAGGGTAAGGATATGGTTACGGTGAGAGTATGGTTTAGGGTTCAGTGTTATTGTTGTGTTTAGGTTTAGCTTTAGGGTTACAGTGAGGTGTGGGTGATGGTGAGGGGGTAGGGTGAGTGGCCAGGGTTAGGTTTAAGGTTCAGTGTAGGGTGAGGACAGGGTTACAACTGAACTTAGGGATCGGGATTTATGTCAAGGTTAGCGTTTAGGGTGAGATTTTGTTTAGGGTCACTCTGAGGTGTGGGTGAAGGTCATTGTGAGGGTGAGGAAGTGGGTGTATGGGTCAGTTAGGGTGAGATGTAAGTTAATTTTACAATGAAGTTATGGTGTGGATTAGAGTTAGGATTTGGGTTTAGCCTGAGGGCTCGCATAAGAGTTAGGTTAGGGGTTATGGTTCCGTTTGAGTGAGGGTGAGGGTTAGTGGTTAGTCTTCGGGTTAGAGTTATGATTAGTGTTAGCGTTGAGGTGGGGTGAGGGTATGGTTATAGTGAGAGGTTTAGGGTTCAGTGTTAGGGTTGGTGTTAGGTTAGGTTTAGGGTTACGGTAAGCTGTGGGTGAAAGTGAGGGTCATGGTGAGGAGTTTAGTTGAGTAGCCAGTGTTAATGTTAGTGTTAGATTTAAGGTTCAGTGTAGGGTGATTTTAGGGTTACAGTTGAAATTAGGGATCGGTATTAATGTTAGGTTTAGTATTAGGTTTAGGTTTAGGCTTATGGTTAAGTGTGGGTGAAGGTAATAGAGTGAGTGGCCAGACATAGGGTTAGGGTTCAGTGTAAGGTGAGGATAGGGTTACAATTAGAGTGAGGTTCCAGAGTTAATATTACGGTTAGCCTTAGGTTTAGGTTTGGGCTTATGGTTAGGTGTGGGTGAAGGTGAGGGTCAGGGTGAGGGGTTTGGTCGAGTGAGTAGGTTTATGTTTAGGGGTAGGTTTAGGGTTCAGTGTAAGGTGAGTTTAGGGTTACAGAGGAAGTTAGCATTCTGGTTTAATGTTAGGGTTAGCTGTAGGTTTAGCTTTAGGCTTATGATTTGGTGTGGGTGAAGGTGAGGTTGGGGTTGGGGTTAGTCTCGGGTTAGGGTTAGGGTTAGCGGTAAGTGTAGGGTGTGGATATGGTTACCTTGAGTGTTAGGTTTAGAGTTCAGTTTTAGGGTTGGGGTTAGGTGTGGGTGAAAGTGAGGGTGTCGATCAGCTGCCCTCCCCACGCCCTCAGAGATTCCACTGGCCTATGGGCTGAATCAGGTGAACACAGGCAGGGCCCTCTCTTCTCTCTGCCAACGGGCAGCTGCAGTGAAGTCACTCTGGGCACCATGTTCTTTCATGGCCTATCCACCAGCACTCACACCTGACACTGGAAACGACAGCCTCACTAGAGCGTCTCCGTGTGGAGAGTGTAATGTTCTGGAGGCACATGTGACAGTCAATTCAACAGACTCCCTCTGATCACCTGTGGTGGACACTGCCACATTCCCCTCCACAGTTAACAGTCCTGCTGGGAAGAGGGTCAGAGGTATATATGACCTTGATCCGAAATCCAAAATAGTGCTTGAAGAGAGGCTTAAAATAAAACACCATGTGAGCTCAAGGAAACTGGCAAGTTTTGATTTAGGAGATTGGAGAAAGTGAAGGCTAAGCACAATTATGGAAGATGTTGAGGGTACAGACACTCCATGCAAAGGGGAGAGAGAAGTAGGGGCATCCTGACAGGGTAGAGATTTTGAGTAGAAGTGAGCAGGGAAGAACAGGGACCCACATAAAGTAAGTAAAAACGTTAACGGTTCAGTGTGGGGAACATTGGGTGGAGAGGGAATGAAAAAGAGAGATAAAGGCTAAACTGTAGAGGCCATGAATCTGTAGATAGGGGTTGGATTATGCTCCTGTATCCCTGCTCCATGCAGTCATTTGGGGGAAAGAGGAGAAATGCTTATAAATTGCAGGGCTCTATTTTAACTATTGTACTGGAACTGTTACATTCAAAGAAAGTAAGATGTCATGCCATCTATTAAATGTGGACCTTCTACAACAGTTAGTAAAAAGACACAGCTAGTTTGGGGAATTTTTTGTTGCTATTCATCATCTTGGTTTGCTTTTGACCTGATGTTTTTACTGTGACTTTGGCATGCAGAGAAATTAGGATGTTATTTCTCAGAGTTGATCTGTTTAACATTCTGTGTTGGCACATATTATTTCTTCTTGTCCTCTTAAAAATAGTATTTGCCTTGCTTTTAAACATAGAGAATTTGGCGGTATAGGACTAATAAAATTAGGTCTATGTTTTAAAAAGATAAGTCAGATAACTGTAGGATCAGTGTGTTTAGGGTGGACTGGATTAGAGAGAGAGAAACTAGAGGTGGAAATACTAGTTTCAGACCTAGCTTGTTTGCTTTGTCTCATTCATTCACTCAAAAAATCTTCAGTAGGAGTATCAATAGCGTGCCAGGCACTGTTCTGGCATTGCAAATGTAAGAGTGAAGAAAACAAATGAAACATCTGCTGTCCAGAATCATCCTTTTGAATGGGGGAATATAAGCAACAGATGTATGAGTCTACAGCGTTGGGTATTGATAAGTGCTAAGGAGAAATATGAAGCAGATGAGAAGGATGATGGGGCATGCTGGGTGGAGCTCTTTTCTTTCTTTTTTTATTTTGGTGAAATGTATATAACATGAAATTTACCACATTAACCATTTTTAATTGTACAGTTCAATTTCATTAAGTACATTCATTCTGTTGTACACCTATCACCACCATCCATCTCCATGACCCTTCTGGATGGAGCTCTTTTTGATAGAGTATTTGAAAGCTTCTCTAGCACAGTAGCATCTGAGCAGAAGACAGAGTGAAGACTGAAAGCAGACTTTGAGCTCAGGAAAGCATGTTCCAGGCCCTGGAAACAGTTCAGACTATAGCAGTAGCCCAGATGAGAGTGGATACAATATGGTTTGGTGTAGCTGAAACTCCATCCTCAGACCACAAAAGAGAACCAGCATTGGGGGTCACTTTCCTCCTGGAAGCAATTAATAAAGCAGAAAGGCAGACAGCCATTCAGTGCTAAGCACAAGATCTTTAATCACAGAGAGGATTTTCACGTCTGTCCTGGGATCCTATGTCAAAGAGCATGTGGTGGTTCTGAACACAAATTTATGAGGCTGGGAAGCTTCCTGAGTTTCCTTTCTGAGTTGCAGGACTTTCTTCCATCAAATATGAATGAGGAGTCATGAGTTTCTTTGGACTGTCCTTTAGCTTGTTGGTACTTTTTTCACCTGTGACAGAAGCAATTTGTCATATGTTATTGGATACATTCCATTTTTCTGGGCACAGAGGACAACTGGAACATGCCTACATCTCCTCTACGTGGTCAACAGAACTACCTTTGTAGTTAATCCTTTCATCCAATCTAATAATTTTGTCATCCATGACACCTTCTTGTATTTAGCACTCTGTACATGATTCCTGTTCAGTGGAGGATCCAAATCATGACTTCCGACCTATCTGGATATTTGAGATTCACTTGCTGTGATAACACCATACAGAAGTCACAAACCAAACCCTACCCCAAAGCCACATAAAGGAAATGAGGGGATTCACAAAAGAAATCGAACATGTTCTCCTCCTTTGAGTTGCTTTTCTAATTTGCTTTCCCTGGAGCTTTGCAGAGAAACCTAATATGTTTGCCCTGGGTGGATACTTGTTTTCATAATGATATGAAAAGCAGTAAGAGGAAATAGTTTTGCCTGTAAGGAGGGGCAGTCCTTGTAAATACAGGCAGACCCAGGGCAAATGTGTAGAGTAAGAATCTTGAGGTATCTATAATGAGTTGCAACATTTTCTGCAAGGCTGATACAGCATGTAATAGTTAGAATTAGATATATTGAATGTTTGGGCAGGCCAAGTGGACTCTACATTTTATAAAGGTGCTGCAAGTGCAATCTGACATACTGAATAACTCACCAATAACCACTCATCACCCTGAGGTTTCCTTTTACGGGTCCACAATCATCTGAAACCCTTAGGCCATGTGTTTTGGTTTTCAGAGTTCTTCAGAAATATGGTATACATACTGTATACCATATTTACATATTACATAGTACTTCCAGCAGAATCTAAGGTGGTACCCTACAATTAAACCTATGGATATTTCCCCAGGGAGATGTATGATCACTTGTGCCAAGTAGAATAAATAAGGATTATAAATAGATTTACATCATCAGCTCAGGTCAGATTTTGCTGCCAAATTAGTTTAAGCACCAAACTTTTGGTTTCAGAGACAAACCTCTGAAACTTCAGAATTGTGGCTAAGGGACTGTGGACCTACATGACCTTCTGTGTAATTCCAAAAAGCAAGCAATTGCTTGAACCAATCTCATGAGCCTGCAGCGCTATGAATCAAGAATCTGAATCTGGGCAGGAATGAATTGCTCGACATCACGTACTTTCTCACACAGTGGGTACATCTGCAACAGGAGGTCCTTTGTTGGGGGTATGTAGGGTGTATCAGTGAGACATGAAAACACAGGTAAAAGCTAATATGCATTTATTGGGTGCTTTTAGCTGACTCACCAGACGGCAGAATCATGTATGACTTTTGAATCATATCCAGCTAGGCAGATGCAGGCAACAGACAACCGATATCTCCCAGGTGAGTTTGAAAGGATCTTATTACCTAGTATCCTAAGAGGGTTGGTGTCTTGTTGCCTTGGGAACCATAGGTAAGGATAATTAACTCAGCTTCTCATTTTAGTGACTCTTCAGTTCTCAATACTATTTCACATGGGCATGGCCGCCTACTAGCTGCTAGACCCACAACCAGGACCCATTTCTCCAGGAAAGTTAACGTGGCACCTGTGGCTGCTCCATTCCTGACGGATAGGGTGGGCCATGCTCTCCAAAAAGGCCACACACTGGACTACCTCTGCTCTCTGTCTCCTGGGTTTCAAACTGGCAAGTGAGAAGCAAAGCAACCTCGACAATGTTTGTAGGATGGCTTGGAAGCCAGGTAAGAGCTTTTGTTTTTTCCCTCCCTTTGGGTATTTACTAGTGAAGGAACATATACAACTTTCTTAACAGGAGCATTTAGTCATATCAAGTCAGGAAATTAATATTTTACTTTTGACTTATTATTCATATAGGAAATCATACTTTGATGAGGAGACAGTTTAATTTTTTCAACTCAATACCTATTATTTATTGAGCACATATTATGTGTCACCGTGCCAGATGTAAGCTCTATTTGCAAAGAGTTTAGAGGCTAGAGGATGTGTGTGTGGGTATATGAGAGTGTGTAATGAGGACTAGCCTTAGGACCCAACATTGTCTAATTAATATAAACAGAAAACCTTACAGGGAAGTTAATAGGCAGACTGGGCAAGTGTGGGCTTTTGTCTCCGCTATGCACTAGATGCCTGAAAGTGGAGGAACCATCTCAGACCTATGGGTCAAAACCACAGGCAAAGACGGCAAAAGACTGGAAAAGCCATGTCACCTGTTTTAATCTTAGAGTTACTGTACCAAAACTGGACTGTCTGCCTCTAGCTATCTGGTGATGTGAAAAAAATTAACTGTCTTGTTTGGCCACTATGGCTGAGATTCTGTAATCTGTAGCTGATCACAATCCTGATACAATGACCCTTCTAGAGTTTTTTCTCTGTGTATATAGATACATAATTTCTAACACTAACAACAATCTATGAGGCAGGTAATATTATCATTTTAAAAGGGAAAATAGGTTCAAGTAGGTCCAATGATCTTGCCTCAGTCACACAATTAGAGAGAGAGCACACCAGGATGGGTGCCAACATCTGTGGGTGTCTAACACCCATCCTCTTCCTCCTGTACCAAGTGCCCCTCTCTGGAGTTCTTGGGCTGGCATAGAAAGGAACTCCTCCAAGCCTCTTTTTAAAGTACACGTTACAAGATCTTGAACCAATAGCATTAGCATGTGTTTGTTAAAAAAGAAATGAGTTTGCTCATATCTTTCTGCTCTCCTGATATTTTCTTTTTTGCACAATTGATTTCAATCCGTGTTCATGTATAGGCAGAGCTGCAGCTATTCTATACACACTGACTTTATTATTGTTTTTTCAGCTAATAGTTTTTCTTGATGTTTCTATACATCTCACAATTCATTAACTTAAAAAAAATATGGAATGCAATCTGTAAAATGATGAAGGGAGGCGGGAACCATCTCTGCTATTAGCACTCCCAATAAAACAAAAACACAGTTTGCATTTTTGCTTATTTTGCTCCTGTCCTTTTGCCTGTGCATTTCATTTTTGCAGAGTGGGAATCATAGTACGTGAATTTTTTTAAATTGAAGTATATAGTTGATATACAATCTTATATTAGGTTTCAAGTATACAACACAGTAGTTCAACAGTTACCCACATTATTAAAATCCTCACCACCCCCAGTACAGCTACTGTCAACAGAGGAAGATGTTACAGAATCACTGACTATATTCTCCATGCTGTGCTACCATCCCCATGACCATTACCTACATTATGATTGAGAATTTTTGTGCCCCTTTACAGGACTTTTATATTCTGTCATTTACACCTAATATTATATTTTAAGTATCATCCACAAGTTCCATGATGGCAAATTGTCCATTTTTAGTTCATCATTGTATCATCTGTACTTAGCAAGATAATAGAAAATTGGCTCCAAAACTATTTGTTACCTGAATAAATATTGCTATATAACTAACTGACATATGCCTACATAATGTGCCTTTTAATGCATCTGCCTTAATTTACTTCTCTCCCCTAATTATTGGATATTTCCATTGTTTGATTTTTTGCTCTTAGGAATAACATGATGATGAAAAGTTTTATGCATATGGTTTTCTCTGCATTTGTATTATTGTCTTAACGTAGGGGCTCCAGAGCAAAATTACAAGATCAAACAATTTGGGCATTTTTATAAACCTTGATGCATTTTATAAAATGCTTTTTGAAAAAGTGAGAATAGTTTACAGTGGTAATAGCAAGGTAACAGTTTCACCACAACCTCACCAGCTCTGGTTTTTGTTGTGTTTTTGAATTGTTATTATTGATTTAAGAAGAAGACTCCCTTAATCAGTCAGCATGCTTGTATAACCTCAGTTTAGTGTCACAGGCATATTCTGCCAAATAAGTACTCATTAAAACATGAACCTGTTATTGCGGTCACGTCCCTAACATCCCCACCATTACCCAGTGTATAATAAGGACAGGAGCAATTCACTTGTATCTCAGCCTCTAACTTCTATGATGGACTTATACAGGTAAATTCCAGTTGTAATTTTTACAGGACTATTATTTTATTGCTTAGAGCTTTTTGAGCATCATAATGAAATGAATTTTACATTAGACGCTGTAAGTAACCATATCCTTGTTTTCTACAAAGTTGTCTGATCTCTCTCTCTATCTCTATATCTATCTCCACTTTTCTCCCTGGAAATTCACAGGCAATCCCAGCTTCAGGGAAACTAGGATTTTCATGTGTGTTTAAAACTAATGTTCCAGAGGCTTAACTAAAACTACAGTGACCTTTGGCCTGTTAATAAGTGATCAAGATAAACCATTATTTCTTTATGAGCTGCTTGTCAAAGTCCAAATAACCAACATTATGGTAAAGCAGGCAGTGTGCCACTTAACTGAACGGATAGTTTCTTGGAAAAATTTTCCAACGTTGGCCATAGAAACAATGAATCCAGAGGGAACTCTGGATCTAAGTAAGAGTTAGGAATTGAACAACTTTAGGTATCACCAGAGTAGAGTAGACCATACAGCGTATTGAAGGGGCTCAAGGTAATGACAGCAGCAACTGCTGAGCCTAGGGAAGGGATCGTCTTTGGCTTCTCCTCTTGCCTTTCTTCTCAACACCCTGACTGACATAAGGTGTTTATCTGCCCCATTTCTGCCCCCTGCTTGGGGAGAAGGTGGGGCTGCTGCCCGCCCTGACCCTAAGGAGGAAGGACTTGGGATTTCTCCAGGCCCAGGGTGTGCCTGGGGATAAGGCAGTGTAGAACGAGCACTCAGCAGTCCCGTGACCTGCACAACCTGTGGCCAGCCTGTCTCTGAGAGCGCAGCTGGCCCCATTCAATCTGCAGGACGCACCAGCACCCCATGACACAGCCTCTCTCCAAGACCTCACCAAGACAGATGTCCTGCATCCCATTAGGATCACTCCAAGTGTCAGCTGGAAGATACCTGGCAGGTCTAGTCGTCCACCCCATGCATTTATTTTACTTTTGCTTTTTTTAAAATAATTTATTTTGGTATCATTAATCTACAATTAGATGTGCAATATTATGGTTATTAAACTACTACCCCTTCATCAGGTCCCCCCCACCAACCCCATTACAGTCACTGTCCATCAGCGTAGTGAGATGCTATAGAATCACTACTTGTCTTCTCTGAGTTGTACTGCCCTCCCCGTGCCCCCCCAACATTACATCTGCTAATCATAATGCCCGTTTTTCCCTCTTATCCCTCCCTTCCCGCCCATTTTCCCCAGTCCCTTTCCCTTTGGTAACTATTAGTCCGTTCTTGGGTTCTGTGAGTCTGCTGCTGTTTTGTTCCTTCAGTTTTTTTTTTTTTTTTTATACTCCACATATGAGTGAAATTATTTGATACTTGTCTTTTTCGGCTTGGCTTATTTCACTGAGCATAATACCTCTAGCTCCATCCATGTTGTTGCAAATGGTAGGATTTGTTTTCTTCTTATGGCTGAATAATATTCCATTGTGTATATGTACCACTTCTTCTTTATCCATTCATCTACTGATGGACACTTAGGTTGCTTCCATTTCTTGGCTATTGTAAATAGTGCTGATAAACATAGGGGTGCATCTGTCTTTTTCAAACTGGGATGCTGTAGTCTTACGGTAAATTCCTAGGAGTGGAATTCCTGGGTCAAATGGTATTTCTATTTTGATGTTTTTGAGGAAACCTCCATACTGTTTTCCAATGGTTGAACTAATTTGCAGTCCCACCAGCAGTGTAGGAGGGTTCCCTTTTCTCCACATCCTCGCCTAACATTTGTTGTTGTTTGTGTTTTGGATGTTGGGCATCCTCACTGGTGTGAGGTGATATCTCATTGTGGTTTTAATCTGCATTTCTCTGATGATTAGTGATGTGGAGCATCTTTTCATGTGCCTGTTGGCCATCTGAATTTCTTCTTGGGAGAAGTGTCTATTCATGTCCTCTGCCCATTTCTTAATTGGATTATTTGCTTTTTGTTTGTTGAGGTGCATGAGTTCTTTATATATTTTGGATGTCAATCCCTTATCGGATATGTCATTTATGAATATATTCTCCCATACTGTAGGATGTCTTGTTCTACTGATGGTGTCCTTGCTGTACAGAAGCTTTTCAGCTTGATATAGTCCCACTTGTTCATTTTTGCTTTTGTTTCTTGCTCGGGAGATATGTTCAGAAGAAGTCGCCATGTTTATGTCCAAGAAATTTTTTGCCTATATTTTTTTCTAAGAGTTTTATAGTTTCATGACTTACATTCAGGTCTTTGATCCACCTTGAGTTTACCTTTGTGTATGGGGTTAGACAGTAGTCCAGTTTCATTCTCTTACATGTAGCTGTCCAGTTTTTCCAACACCAGCTGCTGAAGAGGCCGTCATCTCCTCAATGTATATCCAAGGCTCCTTTATCAAATATTAATTGACTGTATGTGTTTTGGTTGATGCTTGGATTTTCTATTCTATTCCACTGATCTGTGGGTCTGTTTTCGTGCCAATACCAAATTGTCTTGATTATTGTGGCTTTGTAGTAGAGCTTGACGTCAGGAAGCGTAATTCCCCGTTTTATTCCTCCTTCTCAGGATTGCTTTGGCTATTTGGGGTCTTTTGTGGTGCCATATGAATTTTAGGATTATTTGTTCGAGTTCATTGAAGAAAGCTGTTGGTAGTTTGATAGGGATTGCGTTGAATCTGTAGATTGCTTTGGGTAGTATAGCCATTTTGACAATATTGATTCTTCCTAGCCAAGAGCATGGGATGCATTTCCATTTGTTAGTGTCCTCTTTAATTTCTTTTAGGAAGGTCTTGTAGTTTTCAGAGTACAGGTCTTTCACTTCCTTCGTTAGGTTTATTCCTAGGTATTTTATTCTTTTTGATGCAATTGTGAATGGAATTGTTTTTCTGATTTCTCTTTCTGTTAGTTCATCGTTAGTGTATAGGAAAGCAACAGATTTCTGTGTGTTAATTGCACTTTTCTTTTTACACATCCTTTTCTTCTTAGTTCTTCTGCCCTTGTTCATTTCTTGGTCTGAGATTTCTTAGGAAAATATCATGTTGGAATTAATCTAAAGAGGGGATATAATTCTAGAATTTGACAATAGTAATCAGCCAACCAAGGGAATTAGGTGGTCCTTCAACATCTTGTGTTTGCTCCATCTCTGAAAGCACCGTAGCTGAGTCTGGGGACACTGACCATTTGTCTTTATTGGCTCATCTACCATCCAAAATCTTCAACTGATATTGGCAGAACCTAGTGCACCCCCCCCACATCGAGATTCACATAGATCCCTCAAATCTCTTCCCAGAATTAGTCAGTACCCTATAAATTAAGAAGCCCTTCAAGGCATCAATCCCATATAGATTACAAAGTTCAGGGCCTCATTATCCCCTGCACCAGACCCTCTAATACTCCTCTTTTAGCTGTGAGAAAACCCAATGCTCAAGAATGGTGGTTTGTCCAGGACCTCCAAGCAATAAAAAATATTGTTATTCCTTGATATCCTGTTGCTGACCCTTATATGCCACTGACATCCATTCCTAATGAAAGCAAAGTGTTCACTACAGTTGATCTGTGCAATACATTGTTTTTAGTATTCCAGTTGATAAAAAGATGATACCCAATATCTTTTGGGTTTACTTGGGAAAAAGAGTAATACACCTGGACAGTAATGCCCCACAGTTACACAGAGAGTCTTTTCACAAACTTTAAAAGCTTATTTGGATAATTAAAATTTTCAGCAGGCTCTGTTTTGTCACAGTATGTGGATGGTTTCCTTCTGTGCTGCTCTTCTCAAACCTTTTCACAGGAAGACAACATTCACCTGTTAAAACTTCTGGCCTAAAAGGGACATTAAGTTTCCAAGAAAAATTGCGTTTTGCTCTAACTTAAGTTCAGTTCTTAGGGCACCTGATCTCACATCAAGGATTATATTTGGGCCCACATAGGCCTCATGGCATCAAGAACTTCCCTAAACCTAAAACTAAGCACCAGTTATGAGGTTTTTTGGACTGGCTGGCTCCTGTTCAAACTGGATTCCAAACTTCTCTCTTATGGCTCAATATTATATGGTTTACTAAGAAATGATAAACATGACCCTATTATTCAGAAAGATTGAGAAGGCATAGCTTATATCAATGGGTAGATCATTGAGAGAGAAAACCAATAAGGAAACAGTGGCTTTGAATGAAATATTAGACCAAATAAACTTAGTAGATAAATAAAGAACATTACATCCCAAAACAGTAGGACACACATTCTTTTCAAGTGCACCTGGTATATTCTCCAAGGTAGATGACATGCAAAGCCACATGATGAGCCTCAGTAAATTTAAGAAGGTTAAAATCATACAAAATCTTTCTGACCACCATGCTATGAAACTGGAAGTCAGTATCAAGAAGAAACTAAAAAACACAAACGCATGTAGGCTAAGCTTCATACTACTAAACAATGAGTGAGTCGTTGAAGAAATTAAAGAGGAAGTAAAAAATACTTGGAGAATAATGAAAGTAGAAACACAACAGTTGAACATCTTTGGGACACAGCAAAAGTAGTTCTAAGAGGGGAATTGATAGTGACACAGGCCTACCTTGAGATACCAGAAAAATGTCAGTATGGAGCTTCCTCAAAAATACTAAAAATAGAAATAACATACAACCCAGCAGGTCTACTTCTGAGAATTTACCCCAAGGAAAAAAATCGCTGATTCAAAAGATACATGCATTCCTATGTCTATTGTAGCATTATATAAAATAACCAATATAAACCATAAGGACTCCACCAAAAAAATGATTAGAACTAATAAACCAATTCAGTAAAGTTGTGGTATACAATGTCAATATACAGACATCTGTTGTATTTCTATATTCAAATAATGAACTAGCAGGGAGAGAAACAATTCCATTTATAGTTGCATTAAAAGCATAAAATACCTGGCAGTAAATTTAACCAAGGAGATGAAAGACCTGTACTCTGAAAACATGAGATATTGATGAAAGAAATTGAAACTGACACAAATAATTTGAAAGATATCCATAGATAGGAAAAAAGAATATTCTTAAAAATGGCCATAATATCCAAAGCAATCTACAGATTCAGTCTATCAAAATGCCAATATCATTTTTCACAGAACTGGAACAAGTAATCCCAAAATTTGTATTGGACCACGGAAGACCCCAAATACCTAAAGTAAACTTGAGAAGAACAAAGCTAGAGGCATCACACTCCCTGATTTCCAACTATACTATAAAGAGACAGTAATCAAAACAGTATGGTAGTGGCACAAAAACAGACACATATATCCATGGAACAGGACAGAGAGCCCAGAAATAAACTCACACTTATATAGCCAATTAATCTATGTCCAAAGGAAGGAAGAATATACAATGAGGAAAAGACAGTCTCTTCAATAAGTGATGTTGGGAAAATTGGACAGCTTTGTGCAAAAGAATGAAACTGGATCACTGTCTTACACGATACACAATAATAAACCCTAAATGGATTATATATTTGAATATGAGACCTGAAACCATAAAGTTCCTAGAAGAAAACATAGTAAACTCTTGAACATCAGCATTGGTAATGTTTTAGATGTGTCTACCCTGGCAAGGGAAACAAAAGGAAAAATAAAAAAGTGGGAGTACATCAAACTAAAAAGCTTCTGCATAACAAAGGACACCATCAACAAAAGAAAAAGGCAACCTACTGTATGGGAAAATATATTTGCAAATGATATATGGGGCTAATATCCAAAATATATAAAGAATGCACAACTGAACAGAAGAAACAAAACAAATAAACTGATTAAAAAATGGGCATAGGACCTGAATAGACATTTTTCCAGGGAAGATATACAGATGGCCAACAGGCCAATAAGAAGATGCCCAGCATCACTAATCATGAGGGAAATACAAAACAACCACAGTGAGATATCACCTCTTACTAGTCAGAATGACTAGTATCCAAAAGACAAAAAATAACAAGTGTTGGTGAGGGTGTGGAGAAAAGGGAGCCCTCCTATGCTGTTGGTGGCAATGTGAATTGGTGCAGTCACGATGGAAAGAAGTGGTATTAATGGGATTAATACATAAATCAATTTAATATAGAAATCAAATGTACAAATACACATGACTTGATTGTTTTTCCTATGACTTTTGATGTGTGATAAAAAACAGAATGATGAGAACCAAAACAGTTCCCAAGGCTCAGGGCTGCCCTGACATGGTTTCAGTATCCTTGATGAGCGTCGCGTCCTTGGGCTAGACTCAAGGCCAGATAATGATGTTTAAGTTCATTTGCAGTTCATTTGCTCAATAAATATGAGACGTGCCTTTTTGGCATTACTCTTGCTCTGTTAAGCTTCGAGTCCCCTAGCTGGTCCTTTCAGATCTTCGATATCTCATCGTGTCTCCCCCCTTATCTGTGGGTCAGAAGCAAGGAGGGACTGACGAGTGGCGCCCGAACAGGGACACTGAAACTCAGCAGGGAAGCTCAGAAGAACGTAAATCCGGTAAGACTCCCAGGAAAGCGTATGTAGGGCTAGGGTTGAGACGCGAGAGACACTATTATAATGGGCCAAAATGAAACTAAAGTGACTAAACCAGAGGATTATTTAAAATTACTCCGTGCCTTCCTGAAAACATCAGGAGTGAAAACTTCTAAAAAGGAGTTTGCTCAACTTCACAAATATGTTAAAAAATATTATTGGTTGCCTCCACAAGGAAACCTTAAACAAGCTGATTGGAATAATATATTAAGAGACTTCAAAAAGACTGACAGACAGGGAAACATTATCCTTGTACCTGTTTGGGTAGATCAGTGGCCCCTCAATAAAGAAAAACTGGCAGCCTAGCACACATTAGTTCAAGAACAGCTTCAGCTAAATAGATTAGAATTTTCCACAAGCCCATGGAATTCCCCTGTATTCGTCATGAAAAAGAAGTCTGGAAAATTGAGACTCTTACATTACTTAAGACAAATTAACGCAGTGGTCCTTTACAAGAAGGCCTCCCTTCTCCAGCTATGATTCCAAAAGACTGGGACGTGATTATCATTGATCTTACAGATTTTTTTTTTTTTTTTACAATTCCTTTAGCTTTGGCAGATAGGGAAAATTTCGCTTTTACTGTACCCTCCTTAAATTTCCAAGCTCCTTCAGAAAGATTCCAATAGAAAGCACTTCCTCAAGGAATGTTAAACAGCCCTACAATTTGTCAAAATTATGTACACGGGGCTCTCTTGTCCCCTCCTGGCGTAAGCCAGGAGCTCTGTCTGGCCTTTCACTTAATATCTAAATAAAAGTCTCCCCTTAGCTCTCCTACCTTGACTGTTTGCTAAGTTAATTCTTCAACTCCGCAAAGAAGAACCCCGGCATCATTTTTGGGGCTTGTCTGGGATAACCTCAGAGGTGGGTATCAGCATCTGAGCCTGCCTTTTCTTTCACTGTCCTTATAGAAGGAAGCCGTATATGGCATACAACATCAGGCACTCGTCAGCCACTTAAATGGGACTAGCCTAGTTAGGCTGCTACCTATGCAAGAGACGCAGATGACCCCAGACCTCTTGTCTCACAGATCAGATTTCATACAGTGGGTGACTAGCAGGTTAATTCCCAGGCAGCAGGAGAAACTGGTGTTTAAGGGTATAGATCCCCCCTGTAAATGTCCATGGCAGCCTCTAAATTTTATCTCTGGCCTTGGCAAAAATTCCTCTGCTCCCCATTCAAAGCAGTCCTCCTAGGCCTGCGCCACTTTCTCCTGTGTAGTATAAGTGAAGTCTGTAAAGTAATCAAGCTGAAACCTCAGACCAACATGTAAATGGCTCTATTCTATTGACTCCTTGCCTTAGAGGCAGTCATCCTGGGGCTTTGGCATTTCCTTTTCTGCAGCCCCAGGGAAGAGAAACAGACTTGTGACTCGGATCAAGGCTCTAGCAGCGAGAGGTCACACAGTCGCTATCAGCTCAGAGACTTCATTGGCCCTTTTAGTCTGGGGCCATCTAAACCTTAACCCAGTTATGTAAACTACTCACCCTTAGAGTGTATTCTTGAAAATTGAGATACTTGTAATCAAGTAAGCTAAAAAGAAAGGAGGCAATTGAATATTAGTAACTCAAATCTTTGTATCAGTTTATCTGTGTATATGTTCTTTTATGAAAAGTGTTGCTAACTGTAGTCATTATGTCTCAATCTGTATGTTTGTGTGTCTAAATGTGTAAATGAAAAATATTTTTCTACCTCTGGATGGTATTAATAAAAATTTATTTAAAGACAAGCGCTTGTGAAAATTGGGCATTCTAAAACTTCCAGAAAATTCTAATAAAAGATATTGAGCATTAATGCTAATTTAAGTTGAACCAAAACGGTCATGGCCTTATGGTTATCAGCTACCTAAGGTTACCTAAAGTCATTGAAGTTGATGTTACCTGTTAAATCTCTCAAGAAAAAATGTTTAAAGAGAAGCTTAACTTTGTCCATTGTTTGGTAAATGTTTTGTAAGCATAGTCGTTAAGAATGAGTAAACTAAGTAAGTGTAGCAAGCAAACATCTTAACAATAGTGTGTTAATGTATTACAGTGTGTTACAGTGTGTATACCTACGAACAGCCTGAGAATCTTTGTGATAACCTAAAACCCTAGTGTTTTGCTAAGTAGATATATTTTGTGCTTAGAGATTGTGCTGTAAAGCACATAGTTCCAGAAATTTTAAAGTGTGTTCATGAATGCTAGTGTAATGGTTTACAACAGCCCACTTCTCAGTGTTCACTGAAAAAGTTCCTAATGGTTTTAAGGTCTAATTAAAGCTACTTAAAGTAATAAAGAAGACATCTCTACTTACTAAAAAGGATGTGTGCTTAATAAGAGAAAGTATAAGGAATGGAAATTCGTTTTGCTGGGGGTAAAAGAAAGTAGCTGTTCAAAAGTACAGCTGTTTATTTAAACAAAGATAACATTGAATGTAAAAAGAAAGTTGTAAAAAGTTTGTAAAAAATTGATATAGTCATGCTATGTGAAATTAAAGCAAATAAGTCGATATCAAGTACACAGCAAAACTAGAATTTTTTGTTAAAAGAACAAAGGTTTATTAGTCTACCTTTAATGTTGAAAGGTTACAAAGGGTTTTCTGTTTATCAAAACAGTCTCTCATGCTTAAAGTCTCAGTAAGTTGTCTAAGTATTTAAGAAAATGAGATCTTACTATTAAAAGGACTACAAGCTAAGCTTTGCTAACAACTGTAACCTTCTGTATTTGCCTTTAAAATCTTTTATTTTCATTCTGGTTAAATAGATAAGTATTGTTTCTTAGTGACTTATGATTCTATTTAGGCTATTTAGGCAAGTGTCTTAAACATTTTCTGACAGTTTCTCAGAATCAAGTTCAAAAAGGTGTTTTTACCTCTAGTTCACTCTGATATGTTCCAGAGGGCCCCTGGAACATATCAGAGGAATTTTTTTTCTCCTCATTGGAGAAAATATTTGGCTAATTTGGCTTATTTACCTAATACATATTTACCTAGAAAGCACTGTAAAAAAGAATAATGCTAAACTTTGTTACTGAATGTTTTATGTTACAGAAATACCCGAATTTCCTTATGTCAACTGTCTTAGAGTAAGCTCTCATCAGATCTTTAACCATTGTCATTTGTAAATCTTTTGTCATTTATAGTCACTGTTTTATTACTCTTAAACTAGTAAAGAACTAGATTCTAACAGAGCAAGTATTAGTTACATAGGATTAAGTAAACTAAAGAAAATGATTTTGTGGCTTTTTGTTTCAAATGTTGATAAAGTGTTTTACGCTTTTTCTCTTAAGATAACAACAGTTTAGTAAATGACAATACTTTTATAAGCAGAATTGAGACATTTATCTTTCTACCTGACCCCTCCAGAATTTAAAAACTTTCCGTGAGTATTTTTATATTTTATAACAGTATGTTTACTTGCATAAACTCAATAAGAATCTGCTTTCCTTGTAACAGGACCAATTAAAAATACTAGTTATATTTCCAAGGTCGTGACTGGAATGTCATAACTGAAAAACACGTGCATAAACTCAGATATGAACAGATAGCTTTAAAGAACTAAGGTTGACTTTATAAAGTTAACAAAGCCCCTTGGACGAACTGGCCTGGTTCCTTGCTTACAGGGTTCCCAGTAGCCTTACCAGGTGAGTAAAGAAGGTCACTTCCTGGCAGGTGCAGAAACCTCAGAAATGTCTTGGGAACCTCAAGAAGAGAGGAATTCACCCAAATCTACAGGTACTGCAGGCAAAACTTGATGGCAAATCTGACTTGGCTTTCTGGCCTTGAGAGGCCTTTTTTAAAAAATCCAATCTGAAATTCAAAGTTCCAAAAAAGCAAATTTAAAAGATCAGTTGCTCTTCTTGCTGCACTTATGCAAATAATCAAGCCAAGTGTTAATTATTTTCTTAATCTGGTTACTTCTAATACAAATGAGGGTGATTTTGGAGAAAAGTATTGTTTCAATAATACAGCCTTATCTATACTAAATCCTAATAGTAGTCATTGTGACGTGGACTAGATTCAGAATTCTAGTGTGGATAAAATGAGAGTTCCTGTGGCCAGGATTCTCACCTGGCCCTAGTTGTTTAGCTCTTTATATAGAGCTCCGCCCAGTGCTCTGTGTACGATACAGTGGCATGGCTGCAAGGCTGCAGGAGAGCAGAGCAGAGGCTGGAGTGGTGGCAGCACCGAGGACAGAGGCTCAGAGGATGGCTGTGTGGGACAACTAACTGTGCAGAGGGGCGCAGAGGATGGCTGTGCAGACAGAGGAGCCCAGAGGCAGAGACTGGCTTGCTGCATACAGACTCGCTCTGAGTGAACAGGATTTTAGTGACTGACCTCCCACTGTGGAAATAAAGTTGAGTATAACCCTTTCACTGCAAGAACAGTTTTGCTGTCAATTTCTTTGGTCACATTGAAACCATAGCAAACTTGCCCAGGGCTGAAACCATTGACAAGACACTTGTTTCCCCCAAATATCTAGCTATGATTCTCCAGATGTTTTAGTTTTCTCCTATCATTTGAACTAAAATATTACTGTTTTTAGTCCTCATATTCATCCATGCATTCTTAATCTTGTCAAGTTGCTCCAAAAAGGAAAATCCAACTCTAGGTGTTGCTACTTAACCAAATAACATGATTTGTTCTGTCTTGCCTAGAAGCCATAAAACTGCAAATAGTAATAGAAATGGAACCCGGAAAAGAAGAGCCAATCTTCCGAGGCCCTCTCAACTGACCACCAATGGAAAGCTAACTGCACCCTTTATGCACCCTCTCTCAGCATGA
Source organism: Smutsia gigantea (assembly GCA_032199065.1). Taxonomy (NCBI): domain Eukaryota; kingdom Metazoa; phylum Chordata; class Mammalia; order Pholidota; family Manidae; genus Smutsia; species Smutsia gigantea. Next base: position 13,358 of record JAVSCE010018617.1, on the reverse strand, counting down.
AGCAGCCAGAGCAGTCATCACCTCCTTTCCCTAGCAGCAGCTAGGGTCTCCATCTGTAGAGGCGGGAATGAGACAGGGACCATGGGTGTAGTCAGGGTAGGGTGAGGGCCTGCGGAAAAAGCAAGGCAGGATATTTGCAGTTAGAGCAATGTAACTACATGCAAGGAAACCCTTTTCCAAAACTCTGTGTTAAACATTGCTCTTGAGTCTTTCTTCAGTGAGATCAGTTAAAGCTCAAAAGGCCAGGAGCAGCTTGGCCTGGAATGTTTGAGTGTTCCACAGATAGGGGAGGGTATCTCAGCATAACCCGTGACTTCACTGTAAACAGCCCTAGCAAACAGACAACAACCCAGCCCACCTTAGGGGCAGGGCAGGTGGTACAAGTCCACACCCTAAGCCCGCTCTTCACATTACCAAGATATATGTGGTGTGGGATGCATCCTTCCTGCTCTAATAGATTATCCTGGAAATAGTCATGAAAGACTTCTCCGAGCTCTGCCATCTGATTGTGATGACAACTTGAAACTTTTAGATCCCACCTCTGTTGCAGTTGCAGCTGCATTCATCCTGCCAGTTCCTGGACTCTTCAGTGAAATGCAAAAAGAGATATCTAAGCTGGCCTGTGTGTACAGTGAGACAACAAACTTGACTGCTTCTATATTATCTGAATTCAACCAAGAGCTAGGAGAAGTACAAGTTGCAGCACTTCAAAATTGTGCTACTATAGATTATCTTCTGTTAAAAGAACATATGGGATGTGAACGGTTTTCAGAAATGTGTTGTTTTAATTTGTCTGATTTTTCTCAAACTATTCAGAATCGATTAGATGATATTCATCATATTGTCAGTAAGTTTTCACAAATGCCTGGGTTACCTAACTGGTTTTCTTGGTTTCATTGGATATGGCTGGTAATTGTAGGTCAGCTTTTGCTATGTATCTGCATTCCTGTTCTATTAATGTGTGTACATAATTTAATTAGCAGTTTGTTAAAACCTATATATGCTTATGTTACTCTACAGGAAATTATGTCAAAGAAATAATCAATCTCATATTTTCTTCCATCTGCTACTCCTATAGCTTTTCTTCTTCCTTCCTAAATACAGCTCTTTACTAGCATTCATGCCTCATACTTAAAATTACTGTGCATCATAATCCTTTCAACTGGCAAAGATACCTCAAGACAAGTGCTGGACATAGAGGCCATGGGGAATAAATCTGCAAAGAAGTGGAAAACTAACCTTTTCAAAGAATATTACTTCTCTCTCACTTACCAACTTTACATCTCCCTGTATGGCCCCGGAAGATGGCTGATTAGCCAGAGACAGGTAAGACTCTTCAAGGGAGGAACAACCTAAGGCAGGCACAGTTGCAGGGGGGCCATCAGGTGAGAAATGGGGGCCAGCAGAGGTGAGGCTCAGAACCTCATCCCCCCAGTTTTGAGAGAAATCTGCACCTGTGGATGATTTGTTGCCCTTGCCCAGCTCAGATCAAAACTCAGTCTATAGGCATAGACCTGCTCACCTGCAATTACCTTCTAATTGCACTAAATTTATTTCCTACCTTTATTATACTTCACGTAAATTCAAGAAGCAGACTTTTATTTTATACTGCAGAATGTGGAGAAGTAAGCTATGTTAAAAAGCCTTCTGTTAGAAACTACTTGTTATATTACTATATGTACTACTTAAAAGAAAAGGGGGACATGTGGGATTAATGGGATTAATACATAAATCAAGTAATATAGAAATCAAATGTACAAATACACGACTTTGATTGTTTTTCCTATAACTCTTGATGTGCGATCAAAAACAGAATGATGAGAACCAATACAGTTCCCACGGCTTGGGGCCGCCCTCACATGGTTTCAGTATCCTTGATGAGCGTTGCATCCTTGGGCTAGACTCAAGGCCAGATAATGATGTTTAAGTTCATTTGAAGTTCATTTGCTCAATATGAGAAGTGCCTTTTTGGCATTACTCTTGCGCTGTTAAGCTTCAAGTCCCCTGGCTGGTCCTTTCAGATCTTCCATATCTCATCGTGTCTTCCCACTTATCTGCGGGTCAGAAGCAGGGAGGGACCGACAGAAAGCAGTATGGATGTTTCTTAAAAACGTAAAAATAGAACTACCATATGACTCAGTAATTCTACTTCTGGGAATTTACCCAAAGAAAGCAAAATCACTCATTCCAAAGGATACATGCACCCCTATGTACATTGCAACATTATTTACAATAACCAAGGTATGAAAGCAACCTATGTGTCCATAGATAGATGAGTGGATAAAGATGTGGTGCAATTATAACAGAATATTACTCAGCCATAAAAAGGAATGAAATCTTGCCATTTGTGACAATATGGATAGAACAAGAGGTTATTGTGCTAAGTGAAATAAGTCAGAGAAAGAGAAATACCATATGATTTCACTTATATGTGGAATCTTAAAAAAAATGAAAAAATAAAACAGACTCATAAACACACAGAAGAGACTAGTGGTTGCCATAGGGAAGTGGGATGTGGGTGGGTGGGTGAAATAGGTGTAGGAGATAAACACAAAAATCAAATTTTAAAATAAATTAGCTGCAGGGATGAAAGGAAAGCATAGGAAGTACAGTCAATACTATTCTAATAACATCGTGGTGAGCATTTAGTAATGCATATAATTGTCATTACTTTTGTACACACGAAGGCAGTATAATATTGGATATCAAGTATATTTCAAGTAAAAAAAGATAAAAATAGAAAGTAAAAATAATACAAAGTCAAAAAAACCCTCACCATAACCCAAAATGATTTGCTGTCAAAAAATAAAAATAAAAAGGAAAAACCTTTCAGTTCTCCTTGTCTTTATAGATTTGCTTTGTACAGGGAAGACCTTCATCAATCAGTGTAGCTAGAGATTCTGGGGACTTTTCAAACCTTTTCTAGGAATAGGACTTCTCTGGTCTTTGCATGTTTTCTCAGTTAAAGTGGTTTATCTTCTGCTTAATCTTGCCTACCACACTGCAGTTTCTTGTGCTCTCAGAAGCTGCAGCTCTTACCCTGTTCTCACGTCCTCCAATCTGGCAATTTGCCTTTTTTGTCAGTGCTGTGGGTCTGGTGATACAGAAACCATTTACTTTTCTTACTTCATTGTGGTATTTCTAATCTTAGGGTGAGTTTTTATTTCTCTAACACTGGATTTAAGTTTGCATTGGTGTGAATTGTGTTTATTTTCAAAATTATGTTTCTGTTGGTCCTTCTCCAGTTGATAGGAGCCAGGTGGCCTCATGAGACCATTCAGTCAAATGGAATCACTTCTCAATGTGGTTGAAGAATATGAGTTCTTCTTTATATTCTGCATAGAATCATAATACTGATTTTTTTGTACTCTTACGTCTTTCATCTCTTTAATGTGCAGTTTGATTTTCTTTAATATTTTCTTGATTCAAACCCAGACCTCCTCCACAGGACTCAAAGGTTATTGCTCAGTTGTGATAAAATGCAGAATGTGTACCTTGTATTTGCAGACTCAATGTATCACAAGGGTTACAAAGCTTCAATGTATTATTGTAATTCTCTGCTGAAATGAAAATGATCTTGAATAGATCTAAAATATACTATGCTAATCACTAGTTTCAAAAGACTGTAGGGGAGAGGCCAAGTTAGGACCAGTTTGAGTTCGTCTGTTCGGGTATAGGGCAAAGTAACCAAAATGTACAGATTGGTTTGACAGCTAACAGTATGCAGCTGGTTTGGAGGAAAGTAAGAGGTGGCAACTTGAATGCAAGTCAGAAGTCCAAGAGCTATGGGCTGAGGTCAAGCCCACCTGAGTTGTCTATCCAAGGCAGCTGGGCCAGGCATGGATTTGGGTGCCCTAGGGGGTGGTGGTATGAGGGAGAACCTGGGACACAGTCACAGAAGGCAGCATCTTCAGATCTGGGCCTGCAGCAATTGTACCCAGTTTCAGGGGGACCCTTAGAGGTACAAAGGTATAAAGGACAGATTTTAGACTGGACACATGCAGTGGGTGCCAAGTGGGAGGCTACGGTGGCTTAGGACTCTGTCTACTTCAGGGCATTTAGACAGTGGGAATGGGGTAGCCATTCTGTATGCTACTGTTAAGCTTCACTTGATTGTGGGTGGGGAATGGCTGGTGTCTTGCTAGTCTGGGCTGTTTTGGGGTCAGGGTCTGGGCCGGGCAGCCTTTAGTTAGCAGTGATCATGGTGGACATTTATGATGGGATTATAGCAGGAACAGGAGGGGAGAAGCTCTATTTTGAGGAGTTAAAAACCCAGGCTTTGGAGCCTTGAAGCTGTGTTTGAAACTAGGTTCCAGTATTTTCTATTTTAGTAACTTATAACCTAATATCTCTGAACTTTGGTTTTAGTTTTCTCATTGTCCACAGTCAAAGAATTATAAAAATAAAAGGCCTTGTTCAATAGAACTTTCCCTGATTATAGAAATGTTTTATGATCTGCACTGTCCAAATGCTAGCCACTAGCCATGTGTGGCTACGGAGCACTTGAAATCTGGCTGATGCAAGTGAAGAACTGAATTTTAATTTTATTTAGATTTAATTAATTTAAATAGCTGCATGTGGCTAGTAGCTACTATATTGGACAGCACAGCTATAGATGATAGCTGTTATAGGGACTGTTTAGAATATAAAAAGTTAGCTTTTTGACTGATACTTTCTTTCAGTTACTTATTTTTGAGCATATTACATACTGTTTGGTGTGCAATGATATATATAGCAATGTCCTTATCTTGGAGAAAAAAATAAATAAAAATTGGAATAAGCACAAGAGAGACAATATAGACTTACAAGAGATATAATATATTTTAATCTTGATCACAAAAGAATTATACCAATTGTAGAGAACTTCAGAAGAGCGAATGATCTCTTCACGTTGCAGAATTTGTGGGAGGAATCGGAAAGATTGTGCTGGTTAATGAAGCATGTTACATGTTTTGGACAGGCAGAGAGATAGGAAAGGAAATTTCAGGCGGAAGCATGGTGAAAATAAAACTAGCAGGGTAGGAACCTGCAAGATCTGGTCAGGACCTGGTGAGGAGGCTAGTTTGCTCAGGAATGGACGTGGTGAGGAAGATGAGGCAGGAGAAGTGGTGTGGAAGGTAATGTCAGTTGTATCATGTGGTTATAGCTGCCTTTGAATTTGTGGCTAAGAAGCTTCGGATTTATCTTTCAGGTAGTGAAGATTCCAAATCACCAAAGGATTTAGAGCGAAAGAGAAATACAATCAGAGCCTTGTTTTAGAAAAGTGATCTTGGCAGATGTGTGATGAATAGAAAAATGAGTCAAACTTGCACTAGTCTAGGCAAGTAGGTAAAATGTTTCTGAACCAGAAGGGTGGCCATAGAAATGAGGCTTCATAGAAGTAAAACTTACAGATATTGCTGATGGATTAGCATTTGATTGTGGAAGCACTGGCGGGAGGTGAGTCAAGACTTGACTCTAGGACTGAACTGTAGCATTGCCTGGGGCTGGGAGAATCAACTTAAGTATAAAGGATGTGGTGAGAGATGGGGGTAGCTGTATTACAGTAAGAGCTCTGAAGTGAACTGGAAGGTTTCATGAGGAAACAGTCACCTGATGGTTACTTGGCTACCAAGAAATCTGTGGAAGAAATAGTCATGATGTATACATTTTAGCGCTGCATCTAAAAATTAGCTTGAACCAACACTTAATCTGAAAACTTCAGTGTTTTCTTATGCGAGGTATGAAGCATGTTTAATGTGTTAACAGATACATGATCTGCAGAAAGCTTAGATAAAATGCTAATGAGCAATGATGCCATGAGTGTAACTAATGATTTATTGAGCCTCTCTCCTTCCACACTGCTGTCCTGCCCCTGCTCTCCACACTGTCTCCAAACTCTGCTGCCTCTGTCCCTTTTTTTTTAGAGTGTACAAAAAGCAAACACAATAAACAACTAGTCTGAGACCCTGAATCCAGTGTCATGTGGTCTGGGTAATGAACTTTTGTTGATTATTACTCAATAAATTGGGTAATAAACTAAAAAACTTTTGGTTCTTTTTCTTCATTACTGGAATTGGAAGTGGGAAGTTAGACTGGTGTCAGCCATTTTCTCCTTGTAGTCTTCATCAAATCTCTCATTCTGAGCCACAGTAAAGTGATTCTTCCAGTCTCCAACTGCCCCTGAAACAGTCATGGGGGAGAATCAGTACTTAGTGGAGGAATTTGCACTTCTCTGTTTTTCTGTTTGTGTGATGATTTCTTCTTCACATTCTGGGAGGAGCAGTAAGGACAAAACATTTCCTTTTTGAGCCTGTGTTACTTTCTCAACCTGAAGGGAGGAATTTCTTGTCTGATTTGTGACAGGAAGAGCCTGTTATCTACTCACTGAGCCACATTCCTGGGGGAAATGAACTGACAACATGCACATACAGGCCTTCAGAGCTTTCTTGTCTTTTCCTCCTGCCCTCTTGACATCAAAGCATGGAAAGTGTTTTTGATTATAGTTTCATGGAAGGCAGACCCAGAAGGACCTTGTGTCTGCAAGGATTCAAGGTACAACTTTGTGGACAAACAAGAAGAGGCCCCCAGTTTTTCATCTGCAGCCCTGCTACCTTTCCCAGACTGCCTTTTCTCCACAGTGCTTACCATCATCTATTATGCTGTGTGTTCTTCTTGTTTATTTCATTTATGACTAGAACCTAATGCTCATGAGGGAAGCAATTTTTATGTTTCGTTCACTGCTCTGAATATTACCTAGAACAATGCCTGACATGTAGTAGCCACTCAATAAGTATTTTTGAATGAATGAATTTAACTGATGATATACAGCCTCAATAAAATAGATTCTTCGCTCCATCTGATGTAATTCTGCGTATTTGCACCTCATCAGCCAGGGCTCTGGAGGAATGAGGTTCAGGGGTTTGGTTTAGACAATTACTCCAATTGTGTCTAAATATTGTTTTCATTTCATCCATGGTTTCTTAAATACTTCTTTCCTCAGAATCATTCATTATAGATATTATTTTTCTTAGCCATAGAAAGAAAACTCCCCAAAGGCTCTGAAATATTAGACAGTTATTTCAAGATTATAACCAAAAGAAAATATAAAAACCTTTTCTCATGAATGGAGAAATAGAGTGGTTCATAATCTCAGTAGGTATCGATGAATAGTTTGCCATTGGATTCTGCTTCATAACATCAAATGTAGTGTGATGGACAATATTGTCTAGAACTCTGTCATCTAGGTTCTTTCCAATAAATTCTGCCAGCTTCCGAATTTCATGCTTTGGGTTCTATGATCAGAGTCAGAAGAAAAGTAGAGATTTGATATAAAATGATTAGTTTAAAAAGAATACAGAAAAAAGTCACTAGCAATAATCAGTAACATGTCATGAGTTAAAATTAAAAAAAAATCTCAACTTTCCAGAAATGACTCATTTTAACATGATGACTTATACTGTTTTATTTTATTTTATTTTGGTATCATTAATATACAATCACATGAGCAACATTGTGGTTACTAGATTCCCACCATTATCAAGTCCCCACCACATGCCCCATTACAGTCACTGTCCATCAGCATAATAAGATGCTATAGAGTCACTACTTGTCTTCTCTGTGGTATAGTGCCTTCCCTGTGCCCCCCCCCCCATGTTATGTGTGCTAATTGTAATGCCCCTTCTTCCCCTTCTCCCTCCCTTCCCACCCCCGCGCCCCAGTCCCTTTCCCTTTGGCAACTGTTAGTCCATTCTTGGGTTCTGTGAGTCTGCTGCTGTTTTGTTCCTTCAGTTTTTGTTTTGTTCTTATGCTCCACAGATGAATGAAATCATTTGGTACTTGTCTTTGTTTTCTTTTTATTAATTGAAATTATTAAGCTTTTTTTGCTCTATCATGGAAGCAAAAACCACATAGTGTTAGTGAAACAGTCACTGTACAGTGACATGCAGTGTGTAGAAGAATGTTATGTCCAACTGTCCTGCTCAAGTCAGTTATAGAAGGGGTCTTGTTCAGCTAAATGTCTAATAGGAAGAATCTGTAGACTAAGGATAAGAACCAAGAAAGACACTGCACACTCTCTGCTCTTCAGCACCCCTCCTAATTAGGGGTCTAGGAAAAGTCCCATCTGAGCCAGAAAACATTCACTTTCTTTTATGCTGTATTTTTTTTTTTTTGCAAAAGTTCCTGTATTCCTTTATTTAAATGCTAGGTTAATAGACGCTTAACCATAATCAAAATGCTGGGAGTCTGGAAGGGGAGGGAGGTGGAAACTGATATCTCCCAAGATTAACCTTCTCTTTTTAAAGATTATTGCACATGTGATTTTTTTTTTTCCTGTTCATACATTTGTGCTGCTTGTGTACTCCTGGCCCATTTCAATAAAATTGTTTGGAAAATAAACATAGCACTTTCTGAGAGAAGTGCTGTTTTTTATTTTCAGTAAGTAATTCCACTTAATGGCAAAGTAAGAATTTAGGCAGATACAGGTTGCACATTTACAAATAGGGGAAGATGTTTTAAGACATGAGCAAGAGGAGGCTCTTGTTTCTGACCTTGACAGAAATGTCCCCAGACCATTGCTGCGGTGGCAGGGGGATGGGAAAGGATTTTCTGCACCCACGAGGCACCCAAGAGTGCTGATGGCCGGTGACACCAGCACCAGCACGCCCAGGTGTGTGGGCGTCTCTCAGAGGAGCCCAGTTCCAACAGAGCCACTGTTACCTCATCAGAGGGACACACCACCCTGGGAGGCTGTGGTCCTGGGATGTCCCCTAAGTCTAGGAGTGGAGTGTGGGAGGGGAAATGTTTACCCTGACAACTCTGTCTTCTGCTTTAAAAGCTCAGAAGTCCCCAGTGTTTGATCTAACTGGCCTCACAGACTGGGCCGCAGCAGGAGCGCCGAGAGGAGCGAGCTCAGTGTGACCCAGTCAGGGGACATCCCAGAACATGATCACAGAAACATTTAAGAGGGTTTTAGGGACTCTGAGATTAGATTACCTGTTTTAATAAAACTTCTTGCTGGCATTTGTCATACGTGAGGATCTCCCTCCCCAGAAGGGCCCATTCCTAGGGACATATCCTTACTTTGCTGCTGCGGTGACACACGAAGTGGGCAGGTGTCACCTGCATGGAGTTGTCTGTTCTGGGCTAATAGTGCCTGTCTCCTGTTTCTTCAGTTTGTCACATCTACTCATAGAAGAGCAAACTCGTCTCTTATAATATATAACTTTCTGCTATAATGTTCCATAATTTTGAGTATCCATATCTGGAATTCAGTGATTAGAACTTTCTAACTAAAATAGTGCATGTATCTGAGTTGTTTCCTTAGGACATGGTTGGTGAGAGTGCCTTTGTCCACTTCCCCGTTATTTAGCTTTGTGGTGCCCTCTCTGGTGATTTAACACTTTAGTGCCCAGTAAACACAAAGGAGGGCGCTTTATACTGGCAACTGTGTAGGTCGACCTCAGAACTCTCATCATGGTTCGGAGAATCCTGGAGACACAGCAGCTCATGGAGTGGGATCCACAGAACAACAAGAAGCTCACAGGGGCAGGGAGCAGGTCAGGTGCTGGGGGCGGGCAAAGGGCAAAGGTACAGACTTCCTCCTACAGAGCAAGTCCTGTGGTTGGAATGTACAGCGTGGTGATGCTACTTAATAACACATAATGTATATTTGAAAGTTGCTGAGGAGTTGAACTTAAAAGGTTCTCATCACAAGAAAAAACATCTGTAACTGTGGTAATGGATGTTAACTAGACTTATTGTGATCATTTCACAATATATACAGATTTCAAAGCATGTTATATACCCTTGATACTAATAATGGTTATGTCAATTGTATCTCACTGTAAAACATAGAAAAGTGATTCTTTTTCACTCTTATGGTGTTTGGTAGAAATAACTGCATGAGGCCCAGCATCGACTGAACCTAGGAGGAAGGCATTTAAATGAATGTGCACGCATGTCCCCTGGGAACCTTACAGAATATATGTTCTGCCTTAGCTGGCCTGGTGTGGGCACTGAGAGCCTGCGCAGCTAGTCTGTGAAGCACCTTTTGAGTGCCAAGGCTTCCAATTATAAATTCAAGAACAGAGACTGTAATTATTAATTGATCTCTGTATTTAGTGAAGTTGCAGAAAGTACTGAGTAGATTATCGTTTACAGTAAACTCCAATGAACAGCATCTCATTTAATCCTTGTGACAGATCTTGGAAGAATGTATTACTATCTCCTTTTTGCCCTTAAGGAAACTAAGTAAGTCTCTGAGATGTTGAGTGTCCTCACCAAGGATAATTGTCAACAGGCAATAAAGCCAGAACTTGAATTCAAGAATTTTGCCCCTAAATCATTAGTATTTTCCATTATGTCCTAATTTCTTAAACCATTTCTTGAAACTATGATGTTTCTCAAGTACTAATAAAAAAATCCAAAGAATGCTAGAAGATTTTTTTCCCTTCTAAACGGAATTTAAAAATAGACACCAAAAGGGGAAAAATGGTATCATTGTACTTTGCTATTATCTGCCTGGGTGGAAAAAGTGTACCATTCCCAGCGCACCAGAAAGGTGCAGATGAAACTGTGATACATGAACTCATGACATCCCATGGCACTCCAATGCATGGACAGCTATGGCCAATGAAATGCAGCATATTCTGTCCCCTCTTTCAATCTGTGGGTCCTCAGTGGAGTCCATACATTACAACTTAACTGTTCTAGGGTCCAGTGGGAAAAGTTAGATGGTTTTACCACTCACCTTTTTCAGGTCCTCATAGAAGAGGTAGAGAATGCGGTGTTGGTCTTTCGCTTCCCACCATCCTTTCACATGGTCATGCCAAGACCCCCAGCACACTGCAAAAAGGGGTGAAAAGCAGGGCAGTGAACCACAGAGGCCCAACCAACAGATAATCCCCCAAAGGGAGAATTCTTAAAGAGAGGGAGGGTATGGCACTGATGGTTCCTTCACACTGGAGAAGGCAGAGCCCTTGTTGTTCTACGGAAATGAATCTGAGAATTTTGAGAAAGGAAGGAAGGAAAAGAGCTGAATTCCCTCACCTTTCCCAGTCAGAAAACTCTCAAAATACTCTTCCCAGGTTCCTGGAGCAGGAAGTGCTTTATTCATCTTTTGGAAATAGTAGTAAGACACCATATTGTCCTTTGGGTTTCGTGCTACATAGATTATCTGGGAATGTGGGAGGAAAAATTAAAAACAGCATTAGACCTACATAAATTATTTCCCAGAAAAGCCATGTTAGAGTCAATATATTCCATACTGGTGAATTTTCTGATGCTACATTCTTGTGATCATGGCTTTTGTGATGGCTTTTTGATCATATGAAAAGGATTCATGTCAATTTTATTGGTTATTGTGAAGAGGTGGACTCAATTTTTTCTTTAAAAAGTGAAGTATTCACTTCCGGGAAGATGGCGGTGTGAGCAGGGCGGCAGAAATCTCCTCCCAACACTATATTTATCTACGAAAACACAGAAAATACATCTACTCCTAAAAGAGAAATGAGAATACACAGGAAAGCGCACAGCGTGCAGCTACACCCGAGAGGACTCGGCACCCCAAGAGGCGGGTAAGATCCGGAGCCGTGACCCGGCGGGACCCGAGCCGTCCCCCACCCCAGCGCCCGGCGGGAGGAGAGGATTCAGAGCCGGAGGGAGTGGAAGTACACCCCGTGAAGTAGCCAGCCCCGGGGATCTGCACGGGGAGCGCTGACCCACATTGTGCAGTGCAGCGGAGACTGGAGAGACAGAGGGGCAGGATCTGAGCGGGGAACGCGCCAGGGTGCTTGCAGCCGGCTCCCGGGAAGGAAAAAGAAAAAAAAAAAGTGTGCGCTTTCTTCAGCAGTCTTAAAGAGACAGGAGCCCAGCAGAGGAGCCGGATCGCCCCAGCACACTCAGCCCAGCAGGCTGGGAGTCCTGGGGAGTTCCAGACGCCTTAGCTGGCGACTGAGGAAGCGTAGCCATACTTAACACTTCTCACTGAGATCAACAGCCTCCTACTCGTTCCCACCCCTGCCAGAGCGATAAAGGGCCCTGCGGAGCGGCACAGTCACAGCTGTGGAATAGTGGGGCAATAGCGCCACCTAGAGCATTCCCACAGAATCTACGTCCGGTGGGCATTTTTTTGGTTTTTTGTTTTGTTTTTGTTTTTTCTTTTCTTTCTTTTTTTCTTTTCTTTCTTTTTTTTCTCTCTTTTTTTTTCTTTTCTTCTCTTTTTAAAGTCTTAAAGAGCCCAGCTGACATACGTGGCAACTATCAGTGACCAAATTATACAGCCATGAAAAGACAGAGGAATATGGTTCAGACCAAAATCAACCAGACAACCCCAGAGAGGGAGTCTGAAGGGATGGAAATGCACAGCCTCCCTGAAAAAGAATTCAGAATAAAAGTCATAACCATGCTGATGGACCTACAGAGAAATGTGCAAGAGCTGAGGGAGGAAGTGAGGGAACTGAGGAAAGACAATACAGAAATCAGACAAGCGATCGACGGGCTTAACAGCAGAATGGATGAGATGCGAGAGACTGTTAATGGAATAGAAAACAGAGAACAGGAGTACAGAGCAGCTGGGGCAGAGAGAGATAAAAGGATTTCTAGGAATGAAAGAATATTAAGAGAACTGTGTGACCAATCCAAACGGAACAATATTCGCATTATAGGAGTACCAGAGGAAGAAGAGAGAGAAAAAGGGATAGAAAGGGTCTTTGAAGAAATAATTGCTGAAAACTTTCCCTCACTGGGGAAGGAAGTAGTCTTGCAGTCCACCAAAGTTCACAGATCTCCCAACACAAGGGACCCAAGGAAGACAACACCAAGACACATAATAATTAAGATGGCAAAGATCAAAGATAAAGACAGGGTATTAAAGGCAGCTAGAGAGAGAAAAAAGATCACCTACAAAGGAAAACCCATCAGACTATCATCAGACTTCTCAACAGAAACCTTACAGGCCAGAAGAGAATGGCATGATATATTTAACGTAATGAAACAGAAGGGCCTCGAACCAAGAATATTGTATCCAGCACGATTATAAATATGATGGAGGGATTAAACAATTTCCAGATAAACGAAAGTTAAGAGAGTTTGCCTGTCATAAACCACCACTACAGGATATCTTAAATGGACTGCTCTAGATGGAAGCACACCTCAGGCCAAAAAGATGTCACTAGAGAAAAAAAAAATCATAGCAAAGAAAGCAGACCATCCAAATACAAACTAAAGGCAAAGAATAAAACACCTATTATAGAAAGAATGGAGGAGGAGGAATAAGAAGGGAGAGAAATAAAGAAACATCAGACTGTGTTTACAATAACTTAACAAAAAAGTTAAGTTAGATTGTTAGATAGTAAAGAAGCAACCCTTGAACCCTT